>OX451389.1:12862918-13050373 GCA_949629135.1 Eremobia ochroleuca
ACTTTCTTCCGTAATAATAGGGGAAAGATTTCCTATAATGTATTGCTTCTGGATGTGTCAAATCACTACAGAAAAACATTTCTGCAGACGGAATATCAATATAGCGAGGTCAGAGTGAGTGGCAAATAGAGGCAGTTGAATAATGTACCTACCTGTAACCACTCTATTATTTTCATAATTGATATTTAATGGATACAATTTTAGTTTTATTTACTTAGGTACTTCACACATAGCTTTACACGTACCTTATAATATTTAGATGTGAAATAGGATGACTAACAAAATCCACTACAATCTATCAATATCTAAAAAGTAATACTAATACTAAAAACGAAACAAAACATTAAAAGAAATTTCTATGGGTATTTTACTATATATATATTTTTTTTACAATATCTGCTGGCACAAAGAATTTCAAATCATTGTATTTTTTTTTTATTCCAGGGAAAAAATACCTCTCGATTTTTGGAAACGCAGTTCATGCGAAAGTAAAAATATGTTATTATGAAAAAACAGCGTGAAACAAGTGAAAAGAAAACCATGTTCGGAAACTGCTCAAGGGCGGAACAAAACACGTTACGGTTAGCAGCCTACCAAATCACTTATCAAATTGATTCGCGCAAACTTTGCGGTAAGTACACACTTATTTAATATAGTTATTTTTAATTAAGAAAGTGGGTAGTTGAAGATTCAAGAATCTCTCGACTTGTTGTTTAGATGCCCAATTCTTGTTGTAAACATTGGATCTTGTTAATAATCACTCTTATTAAGATTGCTTATCGCTCCTAAATTGTCTATATGGCGATATTTAACCAAAGATTCAAAGAAATTTATAATAAAAATAAAAAAGAGAGGATATTCTTTTACTATGGAGAGCTACGCGGCGTAGGCATTACGTAGCAACTTGGCTACGCCGCCCGTAGCTACGCAAGAATCGCGTAGAGGCCCTATGCCGTAGAATACAATTATTGTAACCGTTGTGGTTAGTTTCAATAGATACTGGAGTCATTTATTTTCCAACTAGCATTTATTTATTTTTATTTTAAAATATATAAAACCACTGTGGTACTTCATAAAACACCAAATGCCAAAACCCACGCATTTTTTCTTCGCATCAACAGGTAATGATCAAACGAACTTTGTTAAAACAAAAAGTTTATAACAAAAACTTAATGATTTCAATATTATTACTCAGAAATAAAACACCCAAACAATATGGGACGATCTCCAAAACCCTGGTAATTTAATAGCTTAATATCTTGGTTCAATTTTCTGTTAGCGTACATTAGAGTTACATAAGATTTTACGGCGTCCTACTAAAAACTGTCATAAAAAGTTCTACTGTCAATGTGCTATAAAATAACAGTAAAGTTCGACTACTTTATTTTATCCTTAATAGTCTTTCACAACAATGAAAACATGAAGCTTGCCGCGACCGGACATTATGTTTGTATCTAAATTTGAATCTTTAATAAAAATGGAATACGTTTTCTGTTGAACTTCCTTTTTTCAACGATTTGAATTCAGATACGGAGTTGATTAAGTTGTTTTATTTATTTTTATTTATTAAAGATAATTTCCAAAACAGATGGTTTCTATGATATGCATTATCTATTTATGATATATTATAAATTAAAATCACTTTTCGTGTCGGTTTGTGTAACCGAGTTGTTCTTCTAGTATACACAGCGGATTTTGACTTGGATTTCAGCATCATTTAGAGAATGAATTCCGGAAGGCTTATGTGCATATTTTTTTTTTTAAACAGTAATGTTTTGTCAAGTCGAACAAACAGTCCGAAGCAAGGTTGGGTCGCTAGTAAATTCATATCGTAATAATTAAGTATTTACATAGTTTAAAAAGCTAACAGTCTTAAAATAATAATAATAATAATATGTACAATTATATATATAAAGGAAGGCAAATAATCAAAGGGCATCAAAAGTTCGTCCTTTTCGCTGTGAATAGGAAACGTGCGCAAAAGGCTGGCAGCATTACCACGTTGTATGGCAATGCTGATTCTTTGGCCAAAAAACCAGCCGTCTGGTCACGTGAAGAGTCGACCATCCGTTTGGTGATGTCTCGAAATACGTTTCAACACCAAACGGCTCGAACATATCAGTTCCAAAGAGGTTGAAGTATTTGCGCCGTTTGAGGTTTTTCGCACCTGCAGCAGCCGCACCAGCACAGCCCACCGTGCTTGGATGGCGCAAGGGTCCATCCCACATCAAAGGCCTACCTAGCAAGACATTATCATCATATCATAATATTGTAATTGCTTATATCTTCATTAATGTTTCTTTATATTTATGTGCCATTATCCTTCAATGAAGTACCAACGAATTATTGTTTTATGAGCGCTTTAAAATTCTCATCAACCATAAAGAAATTTGATGAAGTCATAACTCATAGGCAACGGCTGACGGTGACGAAATGGTTTCGAGCTTGTAAGCAAATTTTATTAAAATTCCGTAGTAAGTAATCATACTAGCTGAATGGATAAGGTTAGGGAAAAAAGAACGCACGTGGATAATTGATCACGTCTTAATGGCAGACGGTGAGGAGGACCCGACACGCACCTCAGCCGCGCCGCCACCGCCCCGCCACCGCTGCCCCGCAGTCGCCCCGCAACCGCCCCGCAGACGCGTCGCTACACGTACCGTGCGGCTCACCAGATTAAACTAATCCGTTATTATTTTCCCGACATGTTTCACTTAGTCCGCTATAATAAATACACTCAATTTTTTTTTTTTTGTTTTTTAAATAAACAAATGAAAATTTTTATTTAATTTGTTGGTATGGTAGGAAATATCATGAACACCACATTATATTTTCGAATTAAAATATTCGATAATCTAATTGCTATCGTTACAGTTATGCGCTTTCACAATGCATTACACTGAATTAAATACTAATAGGATTGGAACAAATAGTCAATAACGGGGGCTCGCTAAATGTTCGGACAGTCAGCCTATTGCACGTGATTCGGCGGAAACTGTACAGTAATTAATTACTAGGACGACTGCTAAGGGGTCGAACACACCTACCCAGCAACTAAACACGAAAACTAAACTAGTTTGAACAAGCCCCCATATTCCTTTTGACACAGAAACGCACATTACGTAAGCCCAATTTACTAAACATTAGTAATTTATCAGAGCTGTCAAGTTAGGATATATTTTAGGCGAACATGATGTCCGTATATAAACAAAATTACTACACAAGGATTAATTTTTTATCGAATTTACGAGAGTTCGTGAACTGTGCTTAGCCAGAAATGTGTTAGTAAAATTTAGAAATTGATTTTACTAAGATACTCGTAACATAAGATATTTTATTTGCATAAAACATGGTATACAAGGTATTATTTTTAAAATATTATTAAGGATGCAAAGTTACATAATAAAGATGCATTATTACATTGAAATATTACATTGAATTCATATTTAAAAAATCATTATTAATCAATCATTATCAGTTTATTTCGAAAATGGTTAAATACTTTATAAGACAATTAAGTTATTATCTATCCAGGCGATTGCTACAAATCATAATCCACGGTAAGCTGAAATGGGATTGGTCGTCAGCCGCATGCATAGTAACCCCTGAGCAACATTCTCCACACGGTGGGTGCCTGAGGATGGACGGTGCCGCCAAAGCCAGCCCAAGATGAAGTGGCAAGACGAGCTAGACGCGTACCGCAAGGGTTGGATCGAGATGGCGCTAGAAAAGGATGCATGTAACGATTTGGGGGAAGTCTTTTCACAGCAGTGGGACAGTGTAGGCTAAATAAAAATAAAAAAAATTAAGTTTAGTCCCCGGTCCCGGTCGTTAAACGGCACATCGTGTTTTGAAAACATTTGATTTTGTAGAGCGTTGTCTCCTTCTTCGTCGTAAAACAATATCAATCATAATCTGAGTCATTTTGAAGGATATTCCTAATCCATTACTTCATATGTTCGAAAAATTGGTCTGCTCAAGAACGTAAATAACGCAATGAACTTTATCGAACTGTCAAAATGAAAGCCGCATGCAGCAGGACTGCAGGGTAATAGTTTCTTATGAAAGCTCGATGTACCATTGCAGCCCACATAATAATATGCCTACATATTATACCACATATTATTTTATCTTTATTACTATTATCTTATTATTATTCTGCCTATTTTGTGATTTTTAAGTGTGTGTATCGTGTTATTTTATGTGTCAATGTGAATTAATTTAATTCTATGGACTTCAATGTCTGCAAATAAATGATGATTATTATTATTATTATTAATGCAGCTCTTATAGAAAAATCCGCTAGCACAGTGTGTAGGCAGTCTTACATCCCAGTGACCACAGCTCGACAGCCCACGATAATGCCTCGACAAACTTACTGATTAAATTTCCGCAGTACCCAAACACATCAACCCTTACAACTAATTTCATAAATAAACACTACTTACAGATAGTACAACAAATCCATGTTATGTATGTCTATGTAAGTACGCGTATTGCTCTAGACCCGAAACTATTACGAGCTGTCAAAACCACTGTATTTGTGTGTCTTTGATCAAACCTGTTGATGTCATTCTAAGCAATTTCGGCAATCTAGCTTGGCATCGTTCTTCGAATTGCTTTACAGGTTAACTTACGACTCTGGAGCCCCTTCTTCGCACGAGTGCAAATGTACTGATAGGCGAAATCTCAAAACATCGAAATTACTAATTGTAAGTTAAATATTAATTTTATTATCCACATAAACCTTCCGGAGTAAATTATTTAAATGATGGTGAAAACTGCATCAAAATCCATTGTGTAGTTTGGGAGAAATAAATAAGTCAGACAGATAGACACGAAGACAGACTTTGTTTTTTACTATGTATAGATACTTGAAGATACATAAGTAATCGATTTTGAATTTACACATTAAGCTAAAAGAAACCTAGTGCAACGGGAAGTAATATTAATGAAGGAGTAGTAATTACATACTACGAGTAGTTTGATTACACTATGTGCGTGTTAAATTAAAACAATATTATTAAAGTTCTGTATTATAGGCACTCTGCGGCCTTGTATTACCGGGTATATACAGGGTGGGAAGGACATCCATACGCAACCTGTTACCATAAAACCGGTTATCAAAAAAACTTTAAAAAAAAACATATAAATTTGACTAACTTTGCTTGGGTAGTTATTGGGTTAGCTTCAATAATACGATATTTTTCCACTTAGTTTATATTGATGATGTTTTAATAACTTCCTGACACTGATAGCAAGTAGTGTTAATTGAATATATGTGAGAGACAGTTAATAAGTGAAAAATAAAAACTGTTTTCCAAAAAGAACAACCGACTTCCAAAAAAAAACACAACAAAATGAAAAATAACTTTAATTTCGGAAGACGGTGCTCGGGTTTTCGTTTTTTGACACCAACTTCCGAAATTAAAGTTAATTTAAGTTAATGTTTTTTTATTTAAAATTAATATAAATATATGTCGTCGCAAGCGATATCAAGACGACAAAATAATCAAAATACTACTTCCGGTTGATTTCATAATATTGGTCAAACCGGAACTTAAGTCTCATTGGTTGATCGGTTAGTACAGTGAACGCCGTGAGGTGGCGCTATAACTTCGCGCCATTTTCTACACGTGGACAGAGCCGATTGGAGAGCGGCCGGCAGTCGATTTGCGGAGCGCACGCCGGACGGTTGAGAGCATACCATCGGAACTGTCATGTTCACCGTACAAACCTTTGTTTCTCACTGCTCATAAAGTGATTGTAAATTACGGAATAAACGTGACTGTGATTTGTGCTTCAAACTACGTTTTACTGGGTTGCCCGAGTACCCACCTTCCTCATGAAACCCGTACCAAGAAACGATGATGATGGCCCTGTTATCGCTACGCCCACGCTCGCGCCGACATATAAATATTTTTAATATACTAAATACGATACATTGTCTCATAATTTTATGTCATTATTTTATAACAAACTTCCGGAGGTTGCATGGAAACACCAAGTAGGCAAATATTTACGGTACTTTCATTTTGTAACAATAAAAGCTATCAACTGCAATTCACAAGCTACAGGATATAGAATTCGCTACGGGCCCCAAGAGACGGTTCCAACGAATCAAGATTCATTTCGCGTTGCGAAGCCATTGAAGTTTGCTTTCAGCAACCGCTCGCAAACGTTGACAAATATTGTACATCTGTCAAACGACAAAAATATACAGGTTTGCCGGAGACAGAAACTGTAACTGCGAACTGAACCACGATTCCAATAAATATAAGCTTCGAACTCAAATGATTTATTTGCCTTAATAGAAGTTTTAAGTTCCTTTCATGAATTCGAATTTGATTGACAAATTAAGGCAAGCGAAGAAGCGAGAGGCTTTTAAAACATCAACAGAGTCAAATACTCTATAGCTTGAATGCCTTTGTTTGTATTTTAGGAATAAAAATCATGTTGTTGGAAATCGAATGATCATTTAATTTAGTAGCGCTGTACACCAACATTTGCAAATCAATTACTAATGTTACCTAGAAGTTTCGTTTCCATGGAATGATCATTATATATTATCCATTAATGTAGGTAATTGCTCATTTCTCCATGTTTAAATTTGTGTGTAAATTTAATAGAAACGATTTACTCCCTATGAATTTCATAGCTTTAATGAGCATTTGCAGCTAAATAAACTTATCACTGAACGTGTCAACCAAACGGCGAATGAATGTAGAGCTTTCTTAACCTTAAGTTTTAAATGACCTTAGTTATTTTTTTTAGAGCAGCAGAAACTTAGCATTTAATGCGATTTTTAGTTACTATCAAGGTCAACCAGCCAGTAACCTTATAGTGAAGCTATCTGAGACAAGAAAAAAAAGAAGCCGAACACATTACAATATTAAGAAATCAACCCAATCCAAACTTACTTCTTCCTCTTTATCACCGCCTTAAACATGCTTACTTTAAAAAAAAACTATTTAATCGATGACAAAATAAACATCTGTCATTAGAATAGGCTTCAGCGAACACAGCTTCCTTTAAAAACTCATCGGTTTAATTTTGATTATAGCCGGTCGATTCTGTAAAAATCTCACCGTGAAATTATAAGTGAAGTGAGCTTGAAGTGAGCAGTGTCAATAGTGTTAATCCCTAATGACAGCTCACTCCACGCTCACTTCACCCAAGCTTTCACGGTGAGATGGTTACAGAATCGCACGGCTGGAATAATTTTGTGATAAAAGTGTCACGGAAACAGAAAATTCTTAGCTTCGTCTCTCTTACCACTACATAAGTGAGAATAGCTTGCCGTGGTATCAACATTAATAATAATAATACAATTTATTTATTTCAAATAAGTTACAGACAAGAAATATATATGTAGTTGACATGTTTTTTTTTTTTTTGTTTATTATTTATGTCTGTAATTTATATGGTGTTCATAATAAAGAGCATTCTTTTCTATTCTATTCTATTCTATTAGGTAAAAGATGCATTAGAACCGGCTGATACAAGAGTAAAGACAGGTATTACGAGTAGATACATAATTATACTGTAACCACAAGATATGTACATGAATTGGATGAGCCCTGTCTCTTAAACTAGGGTGGCCTGTATGTAAAGAGACAGTGTTCAGTTATAAGGTATCTTATAAAATAAACAAAACATGTGAAGTGTGTCAGTTCGCCATGTTTGTGTTTGTATAATATCTTACTTTTGTATGTATCTTGCTTATAAAGTATGTATCTTTTCCTAAACATAGGTATATTTATGATAAAAAGGAGGAGAAGGGATTGCAACTCAAGAATGTAGGAGACTGTGTGTGAATGTATGTAACTGTACACCCATGTGTATATGGAGAGTGTGGGTCAGTGTAATCATGAGTGTGCAGCGAGAAATAGCTCACATTAGCTAGTCTGCAAGATGATACCCGGGCTGTCTGCTCAGATTGCTTCGTACGTACGGTACATTTAAGTATCCCCATTCGTGTCCGCTATCTTAAGTCCTGCCGTGCGATTCTGTAACCATCTCACCGTGAAAGCTGGGTGAAGTGAGCGTGGAGTGAGCTGTCATTCGTAAGGGATTAACACTATTAAGTGCTCACTTCAATTATGATTTCACGGTGAGTTTTTTACAGAATCGACCGGCAGCACGCTAAATGCGTAACACATTTTCAATCACAATGCAAAGGAAATATACTTTTACTTTTTTTTTTTAAATAGCTAATTCATTGCTTCATATGTTTGAAAAAATCGTCTGTTCAGCAACGTAAATAACGCAATGAATGTTGTTGAACTGACAAAATAAAAGGCATTGCCAGCGCATTGTATTATAAGTAACCCACTTACTCTTGGAGTTCTAAAGGGTTTGCCTTCTTTAGCCTATACATACGAGTACTAATGTATATATTTATGTTGATGCTTCATCTATGTAATCATTGTATTATGTAAATGGTATACCACAGACTACCTGCCATATTGTATTTCTCCTTTTAATCCATCCAAAGGTTGTCTTTAAAATATCGCTCTTTGCGGCAAGACCGCCCATTTTTTTTCACTTTTTATAAAATTTCTACATTTATCCATATGTATAATAGTTATATGGTGTACATAATAAAGAATATTCTATTCTATAACAATAACAGTAATCTATGAATGAATGATTACCATACATAGTACAATTTATCACATTATCACTAGTTTGTCAATTTGTCACTTCGTCACTAATTAAAGTGCTTGTAAGTTAGTCTGCAAAGCCTGCAATGCATTCCAATTCAAGCAGAAAAGATTAAAATGTGTACTAGTACTTGCGGTCGCCCTTAATCCTCGGATTACAAAGCGCTAGGTATATGCATGCTGTGTCTAGATAATCTTCCCTCATGGCTCCTTTGATCTTCCTGTTCTAATTTGATTACACTAGGAAAGTAGATATACTTTTAATAAGTATTACTGACATTGGTTAAGAAAACATCGTGAGGAAACCAGGACTTACAGGTAATACGAGTACACAAATCTGAAATCGTCAACTCGTCTTGAGCAAGCGTGGTGATCAATGCTCGTGCCTTCTCTGTATGAGAAGGTACGAGCATTTGCCCAGCAGTGGGACAATAATAGGATGGTATTAATATACTAATTAAAGAGTGAGGCTTTTTCCCACCAGCGGGATGGGACATAGTAGAAAATAATAGATTTAGGAATGGAAGGATTTTTAGGTTTGGAACCTTATTTGGGTCATTATTTTGCATTTTCTAACAAGACGTCAATCAACGTAATAAGTAACGTATCAATGAACGTTTGTCTTCTTCTTCGTAGCATTCTTGTCAGAGCGGTCATGGTCTTCATGCAGTTTCTCGCCACCTACTCCAAATTTCTGGTATTTTTTAGCACTCATACAAGGCAACGCCCACTTCCAATTTAATTTGGTCAGTCCAGCTCATGGGTGAGCGTCCGCGTGGCCTAGTGTCCTCTACTCTACTCTGCACGAGAAGAGATCTCTATAGAGTCTCCCTCACGCCTCGAAACATATCCGAAATATTTGAGGATGCGCGTTTGGACCAGAACAAATAGACGTATAGAGGTGTTGGTGCGAAACTCAGTCCACAATACCCCAAGAATTCTTCTCCAGCATCACATTTCCAGAACGTCTATCTTCTTCTTCTCGATGTCACGCAGCATCTACGTCTTAACAGCGTATAGGAACATAGGGAAAACCAGTGATTGAAAAAGCCCGATCTTAGTGGCTTTTGTAAGATATCTGTTCCTCCAGATTTTTTCAGCTTGTCCATCGATGCTTTAGTTATCGCCATACGTCTCATAATTTCACCTATGCATCCACCCCCGTTTCAGATTAACGCTTCTTTATGTACCTATTTACTATTGGTCATATCCCCAAACATCTTTTGAATTTCACAAATAACTAATTTCAAGTTAACCGCTGGCATGATGGGAAAACCGCAATAATATAAAGCCATTGTTTGTACAGACGCCAGCACATCAAGCTACACGAAACTGTCAAATTTTCCGATCAACTTCAAACCTTATGCTTTAGCGATAAAGTTAAAAAACTATTAAAGAATTTTGACATATTTTAGTAGCTTGATGTGCTGGCGTCTGTACATTAACATTGAATGAGATTGTCTGTTATTTAATATAATCACTACATAGTATAAAACAAAGTCCTTCCCTGTCTGTCTGTCCCTATATGTATATGCTTAGATCTTTAAAACTCCGCAACGGATTTTGATGCGGTTTTTTTAATAGATAGAGTGATTCAAGAGGAAGGTTTATATGTATAATACATGCATAATATAATAGAGAAACACTGATAATTTTAGTATGTAGTGATAAGCATTGCACCCGTGCGAAGCCGGGGCGGGTCGCTAGTATATAATATAATACTCCACAACTTTCACACAACGCCATCTAGTCCCAAACTAAGCAGAGCTTGTGCTATGAGTACTAGACAACTGATAAACATACATATATATTTCTAAATACATACATATTATAGATAAATTACACCCAGACAAAGAACAAATGATCGTGCTCATCACACAAACATTTGTCCTAGGTGGGAATCGAACCCACGACCTTGCGCATAGCAGTCAGGGCCACTGACCACTAGACCAACAGGCCTGTCAAAATATCAACGATTAGTTGAAATTCAAGTTTTAAATAGGTCACAACCCTTATTATTCCAGATAGTACAGATATTTTTGACTTACATATATTCTTAAGCTATTTAAAATTAATTGATTGACAGTATTAATTGATTGACAGTTTATGATTTCTATCTATGTCATATAAAAACTTACACTGAAACAATAATTTTTGTATGTGTAATTTGAAATTGCACTCATATAATTATTGTTTTGGCTTAACACCGCATCCCGCACTGAACAATAAACATTTTCACAAAACATAATACCTACTTAATACAGATTTATTACATGTTAAAATATCCGGGATTAATACAATGAGAGGGGCAATTGTTTAGATAGCAAATGTAACTATTTGCAGCATTTAACTGTCAGGGAAACTTGACTAATGAAAAAGCACCTGAAGTAGTGCTCACACAAGCAATTTATTGCGAGCACTTAGCAACCCCCGAGAACACGCGTTAAGTCAGATAGTAAAGTGCCCCCTTGCTTGAACCAACACTTAAAATATTTCTTCTTTATGTCCACGCCGAGCTAAATGGTTAAGCGCAATAAAATTTGGTCCTGTATTTTCTAGGTGTCTCGTTGCATACCTACAAATTTCAATGCAACGATACTGGCTTATGATGCTGTCATAGATAACTGATAGGCAGTAATACTAATTTAATTTCAAAAGTCTACCAACATAGGTATACAGTTTTCAGTACAGTTAACATAGTTGGTAGAGAATTATGCTAAAACAATTGACAGTCTGGTGCCATTTTAGAGTAATAATAAATCATATTTTCACAGCAGCCTATTCAATTTCTATTTTCGTTTATCCAAAAATAAAATTCACGAATACTTTCAGAGATATGCATATTGAATAAATTACGTTTAATATTAATATTACCCACGCCAAAATCCTTAGGGTGTTAAATCAAAATACAATGAACATTCTCGCATCAATTTACATAATACACGTAGCGTGTACTTGAATTTAAAAAATCAGCGACGCAAGACGAGATTGTGAGATAAAGTTATCCCGGGTTTTATCCCGTATTCGCCGCTCATATGCAAAGTGACGGCCAAGCAGAGCTTGAGTCTGACATAAAATGCACGCTAAAGGGCGCACACTAGCAAATATTGTACTTACCTATTCGCAAAGACAACGTAAAATGTTTGCATTTCAAATGTCTCCCGTCTTAAATATTCTTTTTAAGTATGTTTATCGTGTTTTAGAGGAAAATGTTTTGATGTAAGATTTGATTTCATTTGAGTGATGTTGAAGGAAATGCTTTCTATGTCGGCCGATGTTTCTCAAAGTTTATTGAAATCAAGTACCTAAACATAAAGTTCTGCCCGTGACACATATGACTTTAAAACCCAGACTCCTGCTATTATTTATCTGATTGAGTGTTCTAAGAACGAACTAGTTTTCTCAGTTTGGTTGGGTAGGCTTCCAGTCCGAGAGTTAGTTGAGTGTTCCACACACTGAGCTGCACGATTTTCTAATAACTATTAATTTCGACAGTGCCAACAATACCATATAATAATCTAAAAACAACAAGGTCAAATTAAATAATACAAAAGATTTGCTGCATTCTTTTTGGGTCGACGACCGCTGGACTCTACTAAATACTTCAAGTTGCTAGACTGTTACGTCTTGAAGCATGACTTGAGAAATATTTTATTATGGTGTTTAGATATAAATACCCTCCTGTCTGGGAAGTTTACACAAAATAAATGATTTTAAAGTTACATCGCCAACCGCCTGCGGTTAAAATGACCCTAAAAAAAGCATCGGAACATTATTTTTTTTTTTATTTTAACACAATAACGTAACCCATCAATGATACAGGGGGTATCACTAACTATTTTAATTTACCCCTATACATTTTTATGTAAGTAAGTGTTAATGTAAATACTTCACAAAAAAAAAATACAAAATACCGGTGAAAAGCAGAAATTTTAAAAAACTGTAACTTCAAAATTTCAAGTGTCTCGTACACGGCTCGCTACACGCGCGTTACAGGCGTATAGGCGTACATGTATAAAGTATTTATTTTTCTCTCATAAATGTTGTTAGATTTTAGTATTACAGCCTGATGGCTCTCTAGAAGCTCTTACGGGAAATGCAAAGTTGTTAACATAATGCCGAGCACAGTGAGCAAGCACCCTAATTTCATTTTTTACAGGCCCATTCAATAGTGATTCATGTTTGCAATATTGAATGTTGGCAGGTCGTTAACATATTTTTTTTAATTGTAGGTAAATTATCGTGATGGCTGGTGTAGCGTTATGAGGGTCTCAACAGGAAATATTCGATTGATGCTAAATATTTTACAATTAGTAAGTTGCAAGTCACATCACTAGAATCATGGCACAACACTAATTTTCTAAGAACACTCTGCCATTTCAACATCTGCTTGTTTAGCTAGAAGGAGTGATTCCCTGACCCCAAATCTAGAGTGTCCCTTATTAATTTGGTAATTATACCAGACCCTCTGCACTGGATAACCGTTGTCATTATCTAACTACCTATATATGTAGTATCTGATTGCGCGGTTGTCAATGTCAGACCACGCGGCTGTAGGTTGTCTAGTGCATAGGAGACGGAAATATGTATGTGTTGCTGCTGCATCCGAGCTGTGCAAGGCCTCAGTGTGTTATCATCTGCCGAGCCTTTTCCCAACTATGTTGTGGTCGGCTTCCAATCTAACTGGATGTAGCTGAATACCAGTATTTTATATGTAGCGACTGCCTATCTACACCTCCACAACCCAGTTACTGGGTAATACGATACCCCTTGGTAAGACTGGTTGTCAGACTTTAGGGCTACATAAAAGATAAAAAAACATAAAATATCACAATATCACTGCTACAAAATAAATTAATTAATGAATATAAATTAAAAAGGTCACAGATAAAAATTAAAATTAAAATACAATGTCAATGCAATTAAAATAAACGAATATTAACACTTTGGGCGGAGCAACGTTACAATACGTAAAATTTGATAAACGCTATTTGACACAACGTTTAATCACGTCAGCAAAACATATGTCTTTCTTTAAAGAACGTGCATAAACGGTTGCGGCTTATACCGATTCCTTGAAGTTACATCATCGCGCCGTATCAGTTTAAATTTTCGGACTACTAGCGCCACTCCACGTTAGTTTTTTTTGTACATTTTATAAGGCTACTCACACACTTTTATTCTAATTACGCATACATTCGCAACGTCATTTATTTTATATGAGAAATTAGTGCGCCGCGCAACAAACATTTGAATAACCAGATCCTCCGCTCAAAGCGTTAAAAGATAAAAAGATCCAAATTGTCATGGTCACAGAATTCAAAATTAAATCAAAAGAAATAAAAAAACTAAATCATATTTAAAAAAAAAACCAATCAATACAAGTCACAATGCCAATCACCTTAGTCTAAATTTAGGTTTGGACCCGGAGTGCTCAACATGCAGCCTGGTCCAGTACCGCATTATTGGGCAATCCAAGTCCAGATCCATCCTCCATGCAAACAGCTGAAGGTAGCTGTTAGAACTGCCTCGTACGCGGCGCATCAGGGACCCGTAACGACTGTCAAAGATCTACGAATGACAGCCGGAACCAACGGCGTAACGTGCTTTCCGACGCACGGAGGCGTCTCGGTATGGAAAGATGGTCACCCATCCACAGACCAACCGCGGCAAGCGTAGCTTAACCTGATCCTGACAGACCTGATGAAAAAGGTTTTGATACAGTCCTGGCTTGGTTCAAAAATAATGTCCCTACCCTTAACGTCGTCTTCTTCTCTCCAGCGAAAGCACTAGGAAGTGGTGAAGGGCGAGCGTTTTGGGGGACTATCTTTTGTAATTTTGACGTTCGTTGAAGTGCTGATTCTCACCCTAGTCATTTATAATATTCAATAAATAACATTTGATTTTGATTACATAAATAATGAAAATAAATTTAGTATATATAGTTTCCTCCCTCGATAAAAAACGTAATGAATTGCTATCACATTTTGACATTAAAGCACATTCTAGCACTGACACAAATTCTGACTCTCTGTCCCATTCTCCAAAAGACTACCTCGATTAAGTACCTTGAAATTATAATAGATATCAATTTAAGCTTTCAACCACAAATAGATGGCCTCACGACGAGAATTCGCAAACTAATCTTTCTCTTCAAAAATCTTCGTCACGTAGCTGACGTGGAGGTTACAAGGTGGGTATAATATGCAATGTGTCAGTCTCTTCTGACATACTGCATAACATCATGGGGTGGTGCTCCAAAATCTAACATTTTAAAATTGGAAAGAGTCCAAAGGGTGGTACTGAAAGTGGTCTATTTTCTGCCATAATTGTATCCTACTGTAAATCTTTGCAAACACTTCAAAGTCAGCGAGGCAACTTGTTCTATACACGGTTCTCAAGAAGCACTCCTCCTTAATATTTGATCCCTCCTCTACCTCAGAAAAATGCCGAAAATACTCTGTCTGCAATACGGCTAATAAAATAAAGGTCTAAGAACGAGTTTCTCTCAAAGGGTTTAGACTTTCTTAGGCCCACTTATATAATAAAATACATCGTATTACAACGATGTATCACCTAACAACTATAGCTTGTAAGATTGCTCTAGTTGAATGGCTAGATAATTTAGATTATAGAGCAACTGAGGATTTACTGACTCATCCAAAATAGACAATCCCGCTACTTTCCCTTCATCACCTTTTTACCACTTACTTCTTTTGTTTTATTGTTTTTATTCTGTGTTTATTATTGATTTTATGTTATGCCCTATATTATGTCTCATAAATTATTGTCAGTTAAAAACAAATTATTATTAATATTTTTTTATTAATAAAAAACACATTTAATCAATTATATAGTCTCCCTCGTTATCTACAACAGTCAGCCATCTACTGGGCCAAATTTGAATACCCTTCTCCCAAAATGAGGCAGGCTGGGACTCGAAAAAATTTTCAAGTTCAATTTTAATACTTCCAGAATTTTCGAATTGTTTTCCTAGTAAATCAAATTTAAGAGCTCGAAATAAATGAAAGTCTGAAGGCGCAAGATCCGGGCTATACGGTGGATGTGGAACAGTCAGCCATCCTAGCTCCTCCAGCTGTTTATGTGTTAACTTGGCGCAATGAGGTCGTGCGTTGCCATGCAAAAGTTGGACTCCAAGTTCAATTTGGCCGCCTCATTTTTAACATCTCTGCTAGTTTGCGAAGCTGCTGCGTATACAGATTGGCGTTAATAGTCTGATGAGATTCGAGGAGTTCCCAGAAAATCATTCCTTGCCAATCCCAGAAAACAGACAACATAATCTTACGACCGTGTTCATTAAGTTTGGACTGGGCTGGTGGGTTTTCCCCGCGAAGAATCCAATAGGCATGACGCGTGTTAGTTTCATAATGTATCCAGCTCTCGTCACATGTAATAATGTCTTGGCATGACGTAATGACTTAATGACTTAACGATAATGACTTTGATCAAATGGCCACACGAACGGCTCGGTCATGGTCCGTTAACGCATGAGGTGTCCAACGTGACATCACTTTGCGATATCCCATTGATTTGAGATAATGATCTATAGTCGCGTGGGATTGTCCAAGCGCCTTCTCTAAATCGCGCGTACTATAGTCTGGATGTAGCTCAAGTTCGTGACGCAAAGCATCTTCATCGAACTGGTGGGTCGGCCTGGGCGAGGTTGATATTCGCAGCTTATATCACCGGTGTCAAAACGCTTGTACCAGAAACGAACAGTCCGATCGCTAGTAGTACCCGGTCCAAATGCAGTGTTAATCTTTTTAGCCGTTTCTGTTGAAGAGACTTTAAGTCGATGCTCATATAGCATAACAGCTCGCAGTTGACGCTGATCCATTTTCACTAAAAACTAATCAAAATCAAAATCAATCAAAATCAAAAGTCATTTATTCAAACTAGGCTGAGAATCAGCACTTTTCGAACGTCAAAATTACAAAAGACAGTCCCCCAAAACGCCCGCCCTTCACCACTTCCTAGTGCTTTCGCTGGGAAGAAGAAGTGGCGCAACAAACTCCCCAGCAGCACAGCTGTCTGTTCAGTTAGAAAATACTTGACTGAATACAATACAAGGTATGCAAAGCAATTAACATTACAAGACACAGGACACTAAATTCAATTATCTGCCATATGTCAGCTAGCAACGCCAATATACCAAGAAATACAATAAAAAAACTATACGTAGGTACTCAAGCAAAAATTAATAAATGAAAATTAAATAAAAGCCTCCAGGTATGAAGGGCGTGACCGCTAACATATTTATGCAATGCTGGGTTCTGTTTACATAGCTGTCGCTTGAAGTCACAAATGATAAACTAGGACCATCGAAGGAAACTAAATAAACAAGTTATTAGTGCGTTTCGTCCGCGCCTATTTATACCCTCACCATAAACGATATTCATCCTTACTGGAAAAATCTAGAACTTTCTTGAATTTGCTTTAGTTTAAATACGAGAAAATTCGAGAAAAATAAAATATGGCAAGAACTTATGAGACAACCTAATATTTAAACTTTTCGCACAAAAAGGTACACAACCTCCACACCAGTGAAAGTTTCGTCAAAATCGGTCCAGCCATTTCGGAGATTAGTCTGAACAAACAGACAGACAGAGAGACAACAATGTTAACATTTGTTTTTATTAGAAGTACAGCCGGTCGATTCTGTAAAAATCTCACCGTGAAATCATAAGTGAAGTGAGCACGTAATAGTGTTAATCCCTAGCGAATGACAGCTCACTGCCCACGCTCACTTCACGCAAGCTTTCACGGTGAGATGATTACAGAATCGCACGGCAGTATATACTTTCATATGCATTTAGTAAAAAGCTATTATTTTGACATTATAAACAGACACCTCAATTGTATTTATTTGTATGTACGAGTATAAAGATGTAAAGATTTATAAGAAGAAAAACAAAGAATTACGGCGATCTTTGATACGGAAAGCGGAGAACTGGGGTTCTTAGAGCAACTTAAATTATGCTCACATCTTGAAGTAGACTATAATGTGTTTATTTGAAGATGACACATAATAACCCCAGTTTCCGAAAGCCTTAATCTATATCTATACTAATAATAAACAGGAATTGTTTGTTTGTTTGAATGCGCTAATCTAGTGTACTAAAGTCGTATTCGAAAAATATTCTTGCATTTGATAGCCCAATTCTTGAGGAAGACTATAGGCTATGACATCACGCTATGACCCTTATGAGCCGAGCGAAAAGGAAAAAGTCAGGAAGAACGCTTAACGAAAACAAAGTCATAGCGCGGGCAGGTGATGCGATGCGTCAGGGTGGGTCGGAGGAACAAGAATCATCACTACATAGTATAAAACAAAGTCGCTTCCCTGTCTGTCTGTCCCTATATATGCTTAGATCTTTAGAACTACGCAACGGATTTTGATGCGGTTTTTTTTAATAGATAGAGTGATTCAAGAGGAAGGTTTATATGTATAATACATGCATAATATAGTAGAGAAACACTGGTAACTTTAGAGGTTTCTAATGTGATGTCGTAAATAAACACATTTTTTTGCGCTTACATTGTAAACGCTGGCTGAACCCGTCGAGATAGATCAAAATAATGTACTACAGTATTGTACACCTTAAAAAGGTCTACAAAAAAGTCCGGGATTGTATATGTCTATCTCTTAGGAATAACCCACAATAACCATTTTTTATCCTATACTTTTTACGAGAAATAATGGCTCTAAAATTATCAGTGTTTCTCCATTGCACCCGTGCCAAGCTGGGGCGGGTCGCTAGTATTTAATAAGACAATTAAATAAGTTATTATACTACCTACAGAGACGAGTTTTTAATCCGAACGGCAAGCACATAGTGCAAGCAATAAATTAGAATTAGTCGGTACTTTATTAGGTAATAATATCAAGCAACAAGTGTTTCAATAATAACATATTTGTCACCATTGAAAGTGATAGTAGTCGATAACAATGCGTTTATAGTGGGCATTTGATGATTTGGTTAGCTACAGACTAGCATATTCGGAATTAGCAAAATTGAAAAGGCGTTGATTTGTTTAACAAACAAACAAAAAACTAGAAATTTTATTAAATTAATCCAAGCGCTAGTTTTGTAATAGATATCTTTTAACTGAAGAGTAAATATTACCGTTTAACAGTTTTTGTATAAAAAATATCTCTAACTGTCAAATTTATTCTTCAGTTATAAACTATCTAAAGTTATCTCGACCCATAAGAGCATACCTAGAAACTAGAAATAAGAAAGTCGTGTATAATGCAAGAAATAAAAGGGTTTCTTATCTTTTATAATATAATATACAGAAATTAGAAACGACGTATAAACAATTCGTACAAAAGCTTATTTCTGAAGCAGCCCAAAACTTGTATTACTAAGATAGTAGGGAAATAACGAGTTCGTGTTCCACGTTTCCTCCTCCACTACAATAGCGGAAAACGAAAAGCATTCCAGACGTCCACCAGACAGAAAAAGAAAATTTAACCAAAACTAAATCTCTTAGTAAGTTCAATTTCGCTCTCAAAGTTGCGTGAGAACGAAAATTGCACTAGAATTTACTGAAGAATACATAGATTTTCATTCCTTTTGCTTTTATGTCGATTCCACATTGGTCGCATATTTTGTTACCAGGATATCAGAACTCGCAAGAGAGAGTTGAGGCGGTTATTCTCTAGTGGCTTGCAAGTGTTCACTTTAATTAAATATTGCAATCGGACACAACTGGATTGTTAGCAACGTTGTACGTGTACACTACGCTATAGTGTACGTGATGCTTAGTCGTACACACGAACAAGGAAAGCTAACATATTTTATGTTTTCTTTCGCTCGCAGATCAGCGGGGAAGGAATATGTGTATCTGTAATTACAGTTGCAAAGTAACGTCTGTATGTAGTGAGTTGTGCTTTCCGCCGACGAATGCGGTTAAGCAAAATTATGTGCTGTACGTGTCCCGCTCCCTGTCGCTAGACAGAACTAATTCTAGATATCCGTTTTTGCAGCTTTGTGTAAACAATTCTCCTTTAAACTCGACCATCGTTTTGTGCAAGTGAACTTGACGGTATTATTTTGCTAGAAATTATTTCAAGTTTTAATCCGCAGTTCTCAATTAAGGATTTCCTGTTCGAAAGACGGAAACAATTTGAAGGCAAATCGGACACAGATTTGGTTTGCATCTCGTTCAATTCTTTGTGTATTTCGCTAACACTTTCCAATTTTGTGTAAATATTATTACTTAGGGATGATTTTAACATCTTTTATCCGTGGAATAAAATTGATGTCTGACAGTTCTAGTATGGAAAAACTGACAAAAATTCAAAATTTATTCGCAGGATAAGACTTATTCTACGTATAAAAGTATGTTGGGATTCGCCCTTAGTCTTTTTAATACTTTATTTTTAACGTTTTCTATCTATAAAAATTGAAGGAAATAGGATGAAAGGTATTTATTACAAGAGCATTGCCTTCAAAATTAATATCCGTATGAAGGATATGTTACATTGATCATGACATAAGTCTCTGTTTCAAATGCTGCGCTTGTTTTATTGCAATCTATCGGTGGGGGCGGCAGCTGCTAGGCTGCTCGGTAACACTCCGTAAGGCACGTTATCCACCTTCGCGGTGCAAGAACATTTCTCTCGAACGTTTTATTTCCCGGCTTCGCTGCAATATCGGGGATAATCCCCGTTTCTGAAACTTGTGTCGGTATTTTCCCTTTTTCCGGGAAACCGCACGCTACTACATATCGATTACACGTGAAACAAGACATAGAATTAGCCGAACGTTGAACCTCGACGCAACTTTTCTCATCTTTTATCTGTATACATTACGAAAGGATAACAACAACCATATTTTGGAAAGAATGTTGTGTCCCCTAATAAAAATTCCCTTTATCTACCAAAGAAGTCCAAAAACCCTTTAAGGCAAAAGTGGAAGTAAAAACACGTAGACTCATAAATATGTGACCGCAGTGTCCGAGTGTAGTTGCTTAAAGTTACAACCCGAGCAAAAACATCATTATTAAGTTGAAACTACACTTCTTTAGGGCCGCGGACGGGACGGGACCAAATCTTCAAAGCAATAAAGATATCTTGGCGTGAGATAGCATCGTAACGACTTAAAAACTATGTACTGTAAACACTTAATCTTAATTTAAATACATAGTCCGGAGAGTTGCAGAGAAATTATCCTGGATAAATACTACTAGTTTTCAGTTTAAGAGAATCTACTTTCTTCTTCTGGCTGACGTGATTAATCCAGCTTTGGTTCGCTTTCGGAACAAGCTAAGGAAATAATTTACTCGGCTTGGGTTTAAACATATAAATTGATACTTCCTGTTCGTCTTATCAATACTAAATTAATAATTTTAAAACAGATATTTTTTTATAAGTACCTGCATTCAATTGACACTCGTACAGTTAATGTAACAATTACCAAAGCCAACTAGATTTTGTTACAATTAGTGATGAACAATAAATTCAGGCAGGTTAATCCTATTAATAATCCAAATGACTGACTATTTATTAATGATTACCGGAACTTATTAATAGGTAACCAACTAGTAACCTAACTAGTAAAATGTATCGGTTATATGCGGTCAACGGATAATTAAAAGATCTGGTTCAAAAAGATCTCATATCATTAAATATAATTATCCAATATAACAACAGTTCTTTCGTAATAACTACTCCTAGATATCCTGATAATATTAAGATTTAGCCTACTGCGATAAGACTTAAAACCAAACTAAGGAGGAGATATAAGTTATTAAAAAAATATAGAGAATATGTCTATTGATAAATATTTTCTTAACCGTTAATATCATTTTTTGTTTTTTAAAATCAATCTCAAACTCAAAGCATTTATTTAAAATAAACCAATTACAGGCATTTTTGAATTGTCAAGGGGTCGGTTAGTCAGAAAGATGAAGCTAGTTGCCCATTCCAAAGCGTGGTAGGTACCTATGGAAAATAATGGGTAAGAAACTCCACGGACACTCTTTTAAACAATAAAACTATTACAAAATATTGGTTAGATCATTCATGTTGAAATTATATAAGAATGATGTAGAAAGACGTGCTCGTTCAAAGATAAAAACAATTCAGAAATTAAAATAAGACGTGGCGGCTAGGAGATGACCCATCCCTACTACGAATACAATGCCTTATTGATCTCAACCTAGTTTATTAATCTTCTTTCTAGAGTTTACTTCTTTTCCTACCGTTTTCATAGTATCATTGATCAATCTAACGGGTGTTCCTCGAAAGAAAAGTTCCTTGTAGAACATTTTATAAGAGTAACGGTGAAGTTTCTTGCCCATTCTTCTCCAAACGAAACTACCTTTTTGGAAGGGGCAACTAGAATCAAGGTATTTGTTTTTTTTTTTCTTTGTATTTTTTTTGCCTTTTATACGCCTATTTGAAATAAATAATTTGACTTTGAAACGAACCCACAGAAAAAAACCCCTCCAAATATTCGCAGACCTGCAAGAAAAACCACAAGAAAAGTATAATTTCCTTTGATGGCACCCAAGTCCCGCTGTCCCCGTCACAGAAAGTTGTCTATGTTATGCTGAATAAGGATATAAAAAATGGTACGTCTGCGTGTGACGTTACAATTGCAACTGCAGTAAAAATGTGTATTCGTCTTGTGAGCTGCGGAGCATTGCATAAGAAAGGATGCTTTTATATTTTCAGTGGGGCGGCGTGCCCGGGACATGGCCCCACTCTGCCTAGAATTTTAAGGCTTGTTGTTACATTCGCTTTATGCATTCACTTTTATACAAGACGTGAATTTGAACCACAGTTAGACTGAGGTGAATGTGAGACGAATTTTGAAAAAGCAAACAAGTTAGATCGTGTCTTTTGTTTACAATTTCTTGGTTTGTACGTCAGACTGGGTTCATTATCATTCAGCACGGAATCACCTACTGCTGTGTATAGGCCTCCCCTTTTTCTGCCATATTTTCCGGCTCCATGCATTCCTCATCCAAGTGTTTCCCGTGACTTTGACGATATCATCAACCCAACAAGAGTTTGGGGATAACCCCTCACAATATTTAATAATTGTACTGGCAATGGGGGCTCTTAATCCTGAACGAGGATTGATATCGTCACAAGAACAATACCGATAAAGGTTCTACTTCAGATAAACACTTAATAAGTTTTCTGGTATGAAAAGACACTCCACAACTATGTTTAGTTTTATAAGTCAATTTTCGTTAAATTGTGTACAGCACTTTTGATCTATCAACATTTTCATTTTATTTTGTTGACATTATTTAAAGAATGTACATTATACAGTTTCAACCTTCATTTTCTCGGAACTAAGTTGGCATAAGGCCAAATCCTTACTTCAGAATAATAAATTAAATTATTTGGTGAATTAGCACTGTTTGTAAAGGCTTTACGAGCGTATTCTCATTTTTGTAGTGCGTAATTTCCTTAATCGTTTGATTTGTAATTATATATATATATATACAACGTGTAACGTTAAATGCGCAAAACCTGAAAATAATTTGATCAGAATAATGAGCAGAATCAATTGAACCCCTTTTTAACATAGGTCACATTTTTAAAAAATCTTCATTAAAAACGTTGCCGTGTCTATTTATTAATAGGTCAAGCCATCGTGGCGCAGCAGCCCGGTGACGACTCCTCCTTCGACAGAGCGTCGTCGCAGACGCAAGAAACGGTCAGAATTGCCAGTAAAACTAAAATAGCACATAAAACCTCTACAATTTGTTTAATGATATATTTTCTCTCTGAAATAGGTCAATTGAATTAAAAATCAGTTGGGGTGTCTGAGGTTTTGCGCATTTAACGTTATATATATATATATATATGTGTGTGTGTGTGTGCAGGTATATTTAATATGTTAGTTTTAGACTTCACACATTCATATTTTTCACTTTATGTTCTCACACACTATTGTCTGCTTTTCTTTTTTACTTCTCCATTCGCAGGTCTGCTTGAAGAAATTTCTTAAGAAATCAGCAGTACCTTTCTACAGTTGTACTGATATTATAATTATGTCATATCCATATGTATTTTACTGTGTGTATGTACATAAATCCTTTGATATTTCCATTTTTACAACCGACTTGTCACCTTTGAATAGACGCTACAATAAAAATATTCGATCGATCAAAAAACGTTCTTTTGTTTTCGAATCCTAAATTCAAAAAGATGAAAAAGCCATATGTTTTTTTTTTAATTGCGGGAGATTTGCAAACGACACGACTTAAAAGGCAGCCCTCGTAATTTCGTTACTTCTTCACGCAAAAACTAATGAACCGATTGCGATGAAACTTGATAGGTACATAGCTGTTACTTAAAGCTCTTACTTTTTATCCCGATATTCCCAAGAAATCGAAACATGTGCGGGTGAAACCGCGAGGTACAGCTAGTAATTTATAATTACGTTCGTATAGTAAAAGCTTTGCGTAACGAAATGATGAACAAAATTATCACACAAAACCGCATTTTAATCATGTTGTAATTTTTATTGTTAAAATAAGATAACATCACGCATATACATGCGTGATGTTATCTTATTTTAACAATAAAAATTAGAAAAGAAATTAGGGAATACTCCCTAGAGAGTTAAACAGAGGTGTACCTGTAGTACACACACATTTCGAAAGTTACGTTAAGTCCCATGTAATAGGGAGCGAGCCTATTGGCATCACCCGGGCACAAATCCAGACTCCGCCCTGCTACTAAAAAAATCCTCATAGAAAAACTCAATAACACTTCGCCCAACCTGGGAATTCAACTCTGGACCTCAGCAATAGCGCTTGCGACTACTAGATCTACGAGGCAGTCACTAGACTATTGAGACAGCCACTAGACCTACGAGGTCGTCATTACACCAACGAGGCAGTCTTTTTTTGTTATTAAGGGCTGATTTTTCAATCATCTGATAACTTTATTCGAGGAATAATTTTTAAACTTTCACAGTTATTTCATACAAAAGCTGGAGACAAGTGAAACACGCAACAGCTATTACACACTGCTTTATTGTCTGTTAAACACCTCGCGTGGGCGCAGCCACGCACACATGGTAACGTTTACACACACATACTCGTATACAACAACTGTCAAACGTCAATTTCATTCCTCGAACAAAAGTTATCTGGCGCTGGAAAAACCAGCCCTTAGGCAGATATTATTTACCCATTAAACAAGAGGATGTTACTTCGGGAAGATGTTAGATAGACTCATTTGTCAGCTAGGGCGATGCAGCCGCTCTGCCATGTAGGAATTCTAATTAAACTTACACAACATTTAGACGAACTTACATAGTGTGGAGCGATGAGCTCGCTGAACTTTGACCGGGTTACTTCACGTACATATACATACGAGATCGTGTCAATACATGGAATATTTGACAAGTTCCGGGCTTTAGCCAAATTACGTACTCAATACAGTAACTGTAAAATGTGATTTACAACAGAATGAGAAGCAAAATAAGGAGAAAAGAAATCTTGCTGACACATTGGTTGCGAATGTAAGGACGTAAGTAATCAATAATAATTATATGAAGATAAGTATATGCACCGGTTCAGGGGGTCCACTCCCTAAGCGCGCAGTCCATATTTACGACCGACTTTTGGGAGATTCCTGCTTTGTATCACTTACGCACATAAGATTAATTCGGTTTCCGAACTAAGAATGAATGACAACACGATTTGACAGCTGTTCCTACGCCCGATGTGTTTTTGCCTGTCCGAAAAATTGAATTGGCACTCGTTTTGATTGATCAACTGCTTTCGGATGGGCCCGTATCTTCGTTGATGGACTTAGAGAGTAGACCCCCTGATCCAACAAAATATACAACGTATCTTCAATTAGATTTTTAATCTGAAAAGGCAAAACTATTTCACAGACACTAAACACCTATGTAAAATACGGTTTACCATTTAAACCAATAATTTACTTTGATCTAGGTTAGGAACATAAACATCGGCTAAAAGACGGAAAATTAACGAGGACAATAAAAAAAATTCACGCTTTAAATTAAAAGAAAATGCAGTCGGGACCAGTTTCAAAGCTGTTTATAATATTACTAGGGCGCCCTCGACTTTTCCTTTAGAATTTTTAATGTAAAGTTTCTTGCTGAACCCCTTAATTTTCTACTTTTTACTCAACGTTTATATTGCTGCAACACGTTTAGATTTTAGTCTTAAATAAACGCCGTTAAGTTATGATATTTGTAATCAAAATTTGACCAAGGATTTTGGTTTCATATCTACCTATCTAAATTCATAAGTACATAATTACTAAAAATGGAAATTAAAGTCGCTTTTCGTGTTTGTCTGTGCGACCGCGTTATTTTTCTAAACTACGCAACGGATTGTGATGTGTTTTCACCATCATTTAGATAATTTATTCTGGAAGGTTTATGATAAATGATAAATGATTTATTTTCTGTAAGTAGGTTTGTACAAACACTTTTATATGTCAATCATATTTTTTTTTTCTTAACTAGATGAGTTAGGCGTTTCCTATCTGACTACTCTGAGAAGAAAGGCTGAAACAAACTCAGAGGTCACAGTCTCTTTTAAAGTCCAGACATAATCTTGGTCAGATCATGTGAAGGCCATGTAGATTGGTGTCTGAAATGGTCTTTTGAGTAAAGAACCAGACAGATTGAGTGGACCTGTGCAGTCAGTGCACGCATTCGTCTGTAACCGTGCAGCTCAACTCAGAACTTAAGGAACAATACCAAGAACAGGACTTTTGTGTAAATACATTCATACGAGTATTAAACTAACATACACCTAATAAAATAAACTCAAAGTTTTGTCTAGTCGAAGACCGGTGCTGTGTGTGACCGGTGCTGTAGAGTTAAAATAACCAAAAAATAAGTCACGCCAAAACAATAACTTTCCATTCTTCCGCACCGCAGTCGCTAGTCGGTTGAAAATCTGTAAAGAACGTAAAAGCTGGGAAGACAAATTCCTTTGGAAAAATTCACGACTTATCTGTCACTTTCACATCATTGCACCGAATAGCCCTAGCTTTGCGATTGATTTTCCACCCGAGTAGAGCGGAAACTGAAAAAAGTAAAATGTCATAATATTTCCGCGGCCATATTGATTTTGGAAACGATAACGAAATGCTAATAAAATTCGATAACAGCCGGTCGATTCTGTAAAAATCTCACCGTGAAATCATAAGGGAAGTGAGCACTTAATAGTCTCAATCCCTAGCGAATGACAGCTCACTCCACGCTCACTTCACCCAAGCTTTCACGGTGAGATGGTTACAGAATTGCACGGCAGAAGAATACCTCTTAATATAATTGTGGTATATTTTTAGTTGAAAACCTTTACGATTGTCCGACACTTAACATTATTCTTAGTTTAGGTATCTACACATAAAATGTAGATGAAGCATAGCTGCTTCATTTAGATTTATACTTAATAAAAATGTGCTTTATTAGCAACCAACCTACATACAAAACTACATTTTTCGTTTCAACTAGTATCCTAAGCAAGGTTTGTTATGTGTGACGGAAATGCATTACACATGTACAAAACGAACATTTTATGTAAATCTGTATAATATACACGTATATATTGTAAAGTTAATATATTCGCGATAGAATCGCATTTTCCCTTTTCCCGTTAAAATTCGTTTCATGAATAAAGCTGCGTGTCCCGAGGGACAGTCATCGGATTCGACTTCTAAATTGGATCGGAATTTTCTTAGTAACGATACTTCACCGACTCACCGACTCGCCATCCGCCTCGATGCGAAGTGAGTGGCGTGACACGCATCGCTTGCCGCGTCTCTACTCATATTACTCGAATAAAAGTGAGTAGCCACAAACACTGTGTACGGCTGAGTCGTCTGTGCGACAACCGTGAATTTCGCCTGATTGGTACATCCAATATTTTGAGGACAAAGTGGATGTGTTCATTAAATGCGATGGGTTTTTAGGCGATTGTTTTTTTCTTTTTAGTTATTCCCATTTACTAAAACAGATACGTTTCTATACTCTAAATTAACTTGAACATAACACGCATGTAGCATGTATCCATAAATCCCTTCTATTCGAGAGATATCTCATACCGCGACGTGCAGTTCGCTGTCATTATCAAAGCCGTTGTTGCAATTGAATAATTGCGCCATTTTGAAGCTGCCTGTTGTGAAGCCATCGCATAGTTATCAACTATTTTGGAAGTGTGTGAAGCGACAAGCGAGATAACTATGTGTGAATATACCTATGTGATGTACTCCTACTAAACGTAGTGCACGTTTAGTAGGTCTATACTCAAGTTTTGATTAATCTAAACAATTGATGTAAGAGGTCTGCAGGTATTATCGCGAGCCAAAAAAGTTATACGTCTTTTAAGGAAGTAAATCTAATAGGGAAGGACGATTTCTTTCTTTGTTTACTTACTGTCCTGTTATCAAGCTTTTGTTATTTTGCTCTGAAGCTCTGCCTTTATACGTAACTTGAAGATTTTGGTTAAAGAAATGGAGCTTCCATGGAGTCCTTTTGTCCGTTAAAGTTAGTTAATTAAATGGCCAAGTATTTTCTCTCCCTTTTGATATATTGTGTCCGTGTTTCCCAACAAGATATAGGTATGTCTTTTTTCCTCTTGGTATTGTCCGGTTGACAAGCAGTTTTCTCCTATAGATATCACGTAATCCCGCTGACAGACATGGCGGTTCATAAGATATCCGGTGCATAAAACATGTTTGACATAGTTTATCCGCGTTTAGTCCGCGTGGAAGATTTTTTTTTTCTCCGCTAACAGTTTGGGCTGGACAATGATGTGTCAGTCGGGACACTTGCTTTATCTTTAGTTTTGGTGGGTCCCTGGATGATTTAGGTTCAAAATTGGACCCGGTAGGTAGCGCTGCGATCGAGTTCTAGGAAACGTTCGGGCAGGACAACGTCTGTCGGCCCGCTAGTATATACGGGGTAGCCAAAAAGTCGTGGATCAAACGAAATAGGGAGATAAAGGATGTCATTTCCAACAAAACATCTATGTATAGTATTTACTTTGGCACTCTGTATATGTTGCAGATGTATTGTAGATTTTGCTGTTTTACAAAACCATTAGTTGTTTTACAAAATAGCTACGTTATGTAAAACAACTGCAAAACGGTCAGCTGGGTTGTCATTGCGCTACGTTTTACAAAACTGCTACCGACGTTTAGACGTAATGCAGAATGGCTTATCTGCAGTCACAATGAGCTTCTTTTATAAAACTCTGGTAACTTTTAATTCATATTGTCCTTAAAATCACTGTTTTCACTTGAGTTAAGGTAGTTTTTACTCTTATTATTTACTTCTGTTTCGGACGCCATTATTGTTTCTACGGCACACAGCACAAAATTTACCACGAGCCACCACGAGCGGCAAAATTTAGAAATGAAATCTACAATCTGACGTTTCACATCACGCTGTTTTACAAAACCGCTAATCATTGACCCGCTGCATTGACAAATGCAAAACGTAGCAATTCTGCGTGTTCAAGTTCAGTAATTATGGAAAACCGCTGAACATTGTACAGTTTTTTTACATAACGGGTTTGTAAAACCACTAGCGGTTTTATAAAGCCGTAGATTCTACAATCCACCTGCGACATATACAACGTGTAACGTTAAATGCGCAAAAGCTCAGACACCCCAACTGATTTTTAATTCAATTGACCTATGTATTTCAGAGAGAAAATAAGTCATTAAAAAAATTGTAAAGGTTTTATGTGCTGTTTTAGTTTTACTGCCCATTCTGATCGTTTCTTGCGTTTGCGACGACGCTCTATCGAGGGAGCAGTCGTCACCGGGCCGCTGCACCGCACTGACATTGGCTTGCTTGACCTATTAATAAATAGACACGGCAACGTTTTTAATGAAGATTTTTTGAAAATTGTGGCCTATATTAAAAAGTGGTTCAATTAATTCTGCTCGTTATTTTGATCAAACTATTTTCAGGTTTTGCGCATTTAACGTTAGACGTTGTATAAGCTGTAACTTAAATAACACACAACCTCATAAGGGGTCATTGTACTCATCATTATGAATAACTTTCACTATGGCACTATGGCTATTTCACTTTCACAAAAAAAAAATCAGCTGTTGCAATTTATGTTCGCATAACTCGTCAAAATGTAGGGGACAGCTGATTTTTAAACGGTTTTTTTTAAACGGTTTTATTTAGCTCACCCCGTTTGTTTTATTTATTTATTATTCTTGGGTGATATTTAGTAATTCAAATTTCACCCTCTTCCTGTCAACCGATTAATCTGAAATTTTGTATACACTTTGGATTTTGGTGACAATACAATTATGTTTATTCATTATCATTATAAATTCAAGATGGCCGCCGCTACAAAATGGCGGATAATTTATGTTTTATTAATCCCATCAATATGGGTATCAAATGAAAGGGCTCAACAAGCAGAATACAATATACTATAAAAAATTGAAATCCAAGATGGCGGCCGCTACAAAATGGCGGATAAAGTAGGTTTTATCAATCCCATCAATATGGGTATCAAATGAAAGGTCTCAACAAGTAGAATACAATTTACTATGCAAAATTGAAATCTAAGATGGCCGCTGCTACCAAATGGCTGATAACAATTTTTTATTAATCCCATCAATATGGGTATCAAATGAAAGGGCTCAACAAGCAGAATACAATATACTATAAAAATTGAAATCCAAGATGGCGGCCGCTACAAAATGGCGGATAACGTAGGTTTTATCAATCCCATCAATATGGGTATCAAATGAAAGGTCTCAACAAGTAGAATACAATTTACTATGCAAAATTGAAATCTAAGATGGCTGCCGCTACCAAATGGCTGATAACAATTTTTAATTAATCCCATCAATATGGGTATCAAATGAAAGGGCTCAACAAGCAGAATACAATATACTATAAAAAATTTAAATCCAAGATGGCGGCTGCTACAAAATGGCGGATAACGTAGGTTTTATCAATCCCATCAATATGGGTATCAAATGAAAGGTCTCAACAAGTAGAATACAATTTACTATGCAAAATTGAAATCTAAGATGGCCGCCGCTACCAAATGGCTGATAACAATTTTTTATCAATCCCACCAATATGGGTATCAAATAAAAGGGCTTGACAAGAAGAATACAGTGCACTATACAACCTCAATATTTAAGATGGGCGCAGCCACCAATGGCGTATAATAATAAGATTTAAATTTAGAAATTGAATCTGTAATTTAGGTATCTGATTAATCCAGCCTGAATCCACCACCCAAGTCAAGATTTTGTATCGTGTTGAGGACTGTGTGGCGTTAGGGTGGCTAAAAATGATACGTCGTTAGCGGTACACCACCCAAGTTAAGGTGAAAGGTTAAAACGCGCCGAGAACTGTATGGCATTAGGGTGGATAAAAATGATATGTCGTTAGCGTTTTCCCCTCAAGACTCAGGCGGATCTTGTTGTACATAGCCTTGCCCCTTTGGAAATAAAAACTAAAAACTAGAAAATAAAAATAGGTAAAAAAACTTTTTAAGTTAAACGGTTTTATGTTAAACATACATTGCAATGTTTAAGATAAATGTACTAAAAACCAAAAAATAATAAAATAGATACAGTCGTGGGAATTATAAACATATGCATAGACTAGACTAAAATAAAACCGTGGGGCACGTCAATTGTCTACAATCGTTGATTTAAATGTTTGTTTTGTAATGTTACACTATAATTAGGCAGTTGTTCAACCGACAACGATGGACGTGGGATAAGTAGGGCTAGAATGTGGAAACAAGCTAGCAAGCTCGATTATAAGCGAGTTTTAGGGTTTCATAGTGGTGAGCGAGTAGTACTTTTATCATATGTTTTGTCGATTAAAGACAAACTACGAGCAGTGAAACGATACCTCGCCAGCCAGCAGTGTGAATGTCCAACGATAAACTAGTTGAAACATCTCTTTTATTTACATGGAGTGTATAACTATTGGAATTTCCATGAGCAAGAAAATAGTAAGTAATTTCCTCACCGTCTGCGGGCCAACTGCCTATTTTAACGACGATTTAAACGATTCTTCTATCGCACATTAAGTCGATATTTTGTAGACAATTGACGTGCCCCACGGTTTTATTTTAGTCTAGTCTATGCATATGTTTATAATTCCCACGACTGTATCTATTTTATTATTTTTTGGTTTTTAGTACATTTATCTTAAACATTGCAATGTATGTTTAACATAAAACCGTTTAACTTAAAAAGTTTTTTTACCTATTTTTATTTTCCGTGATTTCAGGTTCGTTCCCATAGTAAAAGTTGTTCATAATGATTAATACAATTACCCCTTAAGAGGTTGTGCATTATTTAAGTTACACCTTGTATAGGTAGAATATAAAATCCTTTACGAATCACTTCAAAAATTCACTAGTGAAGCTTTATCGCATAGCTTTATCGCGTATTTAGCGCCAACGCCGTCCTGGCGATGATCGCCAACAGACTGGATTGCCACTACACCCGACAATGCTGCAGTAGACATATGGTCTGTTATTGTCTGTATTCGTTATCCTGTGTGTATATATTTTTATATGTCTGTGTGTTTTCTGTATGAGTTATGTTTCTGTGTCCTAGGTATGTTTTTTTTTTTATTTTGTCTATAATGTGTTTTGTTGATATGAGTACTTGAAATAAACAAATTTTATTTTTATTATTTATTTTATTTTTATAGTGGTAAGCAGTTTAGGCGCGAAGTGCGAACTACTCAAACATACCGCGCCCACATTGCGTCGGGTGTGTCCGTGCATAACGAATCGAATGCGAAATTGTTTTTTTGCCTATCCTTTTAAAATAGGCTTGTGTTTGGTGCCTGGTGGTGGATCATGATGCTTGAAGTCTTTTTCAGTTCTGGTAATTGTATTCCTCAATTACGCTATAGTGCAGTTGCGTTCCACTTCTTATGATGTTTTCAGGAACCGTGTTCAGTTCGTTTCAGAGGTCTTATATAAAGAGAACCGAATATATCCATAGAGATCCGTATGAAATATCTATTCATAAAACATCATCAATCACATATAAAATGGCCAAATACCTTATTATTTAAACATGAAAACATAAATGTAAATACTTTCCTCGTTTAATTTTATACACATTTTCATAAACTATGAAACTATAATCCCAGTGAATTCAGCTGAATACGACCAATATTTGTTCAGTCGTGCCTTCCACGATATTACAGACCCATAAGTAAGTTCAACTTAAACAATATACAAAACTTTTGCTAATAGGGAGTCCCAATAATAACAGTAAAAGGTCTCGTAGCTTATCTAGATGGCATATTTGGAGGATATCCAAGCCATTTAGCACAACGCGACAGAAATACCACTTTAGACCCAAAAGCAAATGACGTGAAAACATAGATATTTATGTCCGTCCGTCCGTAGATTACTGTGAACCCACTGGTCTGGTTAACGCTGAGTTTTAAAACGAAATCTTTAAACTAGCAAAAAGTATTTTTTCGAGTTTAAATTATTCTGCACTTTATTGGCTTAGGGACAGAATGACTTTGGACTGCAAGCATTTCTCAAAGTACTGTCTTCTTACAGCCAGGGATTTGCGCCGTGCCCAACGAATAGCGACTGGCGTTCTCCTGTCACATTGGGATCTAATACCAGTATTTGTAAAATAGTTTCGTTTGAATAGTAAAATATGATTAAATTATATCAAAAAACTGTATAACTACCCTCAAACTGTAAGCTCAGTTAATAACTGAGGTACATAATGCGTTAATAATAAAACTGGCCAAAAACGTTCTTAATAACGAAGTCTTTTTGAGATGAAAATATTATACTTAAAACCGTCAGATGTTTATACCGTGTGACAAGGGCGCCGGCGACACGGCGCAGTCAGCCTCCCTGGGGGTTGATTAGTTGCTGGGGGTTCCACCTGACGAGATTAGCATACTGAAATTATACGAAAAAGCCTATTGCTTTAACATGAAATTTTGGTAATAAAGTTGAGAGTATATTACGAGTACACGTTACACGATGTTTATGAATACGCAATTTATGTTGTGTTTGAAGCATATCGCTATATGTAAAGAACAATGCACTCGTAGTTACTGAAAGTCTATTTCTGAATCATATTTATTTACTTACTTATTAATCTTGATTTAATTGAATCAACTATGTTGGGGTCGGCTTCCAGTCTAACCGGATGCAGCTGAATACCAGTATTTTACATGGAGCGACTGCCTATCTGACCTCCACAACCCAGTTACTGGGTAATACGATACCCCTTGGTAAGTTTGGCTGTCAGACTCCTGACTACCCGTAACGACTGTCAAAGATCCACGAATGACAGCCGGGACCAACGGCTTAGCGTGCTTTCCGAGGCACGGAGGGGTCTCGGTATGTAATGATGGTCACCCATCCACAGACCAACGGCGGCAAGCGTAGCTTAACCTGATCGATCGACCTGTGCGGCTGTTATATATAACGTGTAACGTTAAATGCGCAAAACCTCAGATACCGCAACTGATTTTTAATTCAATTGACCTATTTCACGGATAAAATAAGTCATTAAAAAAATTTTATAGGTTTTATGCGCTGTTTTAGTTTTACTGGTCATTCTGATCGTTTCTTGCGTCTGCGACGATGCTTTATCGAGGGAGGAGTCGTCACCGGGCCGCTGCGCCGCGCTGATATTGGCTTGCTTGACCTATTAATAAATAGACACGGCAACGTTTTTAATGAAGATTTTTTGAAAAATGTGACCTATATTAAAAAGTGGTTCAATTAATTGTGCTCGTTATTCTGATCAAACTATTTTCAGGTTTTGCGCATTTAACGTTACACGTTGTATGTGTGTACCTAAATGGGAAAATAAATCTTCACGTAAATGTGAACATAATTTGTACTCGTATGAGTACGATTAGAGAGCTCTGCTACATACTTTGACTTGCTTCGTTACCTAGGATCAAAGAGGTCGGTCATCCTTGCAGGTACATTAAATATTCCATGTGTACCTACATACCTAAGTCCACAATGACTTAGGTATACAGTATTAAGTGCACTTGACTCATACACTTTGACTTATTTGCTGTACCTATTAGAGCCATCATTCCAACCGCATTTTAGCCTGTATCACTCGAATCTATACGATACTAAATACCCTACTTACTTTACAAATGAATTTCTAATTTTACTGCTGTAACAGCTCTGAAAATCGTAAGATTTTCGCAACTCTACTCATACCACAACTCCTGAACCTAACTAGTTCCCGCAAAGTTGCGGGATGCCTCAACCGTAACGTCTAGGTATTTGTTTGACAACCGTGAATACTGGATTAGTACAGGTGTTGAAATGTGTATCTACTAAACTATTTTTTATTTAAACGTTGCCCCACACTAGGACTTTCTCCTGTATTGTGGGTGCGTTTACAAACATTTAAACTCACATACACAAAAAGCCAGACCCGGAACAACTACTTGTAGGTTATACAAATATTTATTCCGTGCGGGAATCGAACCCGCGACACGCAGCGCAGCAGTCAATCGCTTAACCACTGCGCTGGCCGTGCCGTCAAATTACCGTGTGTGTGTGTGTGTGACACTATTTGTTTTTTTTTAATTTTTTTTTTTTTCGCATTTTATTTTTAGTCCGTCTTCTAATTATAACTATGTTTAACAGAAAGCTAGCTATCCAGGCAGCTAGATTCCTTAATTATTTTGCCCAGCCCTTGTCAGAAGGACTATTATAACCGGTCTAAGTACCTCTCCTATCGGCTACCTTATCAGGTCTGTGCTAAGCCTGAATTAGATATTACTGGTATAATACGCATTCGTACCTACTCAACAATCTTATTTATATCTTTTAGGCGAAGCAGAACTGTTCATAAGATTATAACGGTTAAACCCGAACAAAGTTTGAAAACGAAACCATTCAAATAATATATGTATTCCCAAGGTCAGTTTTGTCACAGTACTTAGGTACTTACATAACCCGGGCACAACTTCCTAAACGGTGCCTTGATATCATGATTGGTATAAGTTATCGGAATCTCAGATCCCCGTAGGCTCGGAACTCGACGGGTCTCGGGGACGACCAACTTCGCTATATGATCCGCCATACTTCAGATATAGCGAATACTTGTTAAGTATTCAGGAGGCAATCCCTCTAGCCTCATTTTATAAAGGCTGTTCTATATACGTGATCGTCTAATAGCGCAAATTTAATAGACTTGACGACTAAATTATAAGCGGAATATTAGTTGTGACACTTCGTAGTATTAGTGTATATATTAGTGTATAACATAACTTCGCGACTGTATTTCCTAAAGGGTTGTGCAGAGGTGCACCTATCATAACAACACCCAGATTTCTGCAGTTTAGTTTGCTATGCTTTTTGTTTATAATATGTTGTAATTGGATGTTCTTGTTTGAGGACAAACATGCAATAGCCACTTTTGTTTTAACATGACACATTTAACAAGTTGCAAATAATTTGGACGAAAGTTCAACTTAGTATCGTGGTTGAATGTTCGACTTTCATCTTGGGATTAAACCCGTATTTACTTATTTATAACAACACGTGCATGGAAATTCTACATTTTATGGAAGGGGTTGAAAATCATAAGAGGTCTTTTCAAAGTTTTAGGTGCATGGATATTCCTGTCCGCTCAACTATCGTGACGCTTAGGTTATAAGACTCCATTACCAGAACCATGTATTTCTAACAAATAAACGTTCAAATGGATTTGAATAGTGTTTGCTGTTACTGATAATAATGTTGAATTCCAATCCCAGTAATATAATGATTTACGAAAAGGTATTTGTCTAGAATGGCTCAGAATTCAGCCTTACAAATTTCTAACGTTATTTAACTTGAATGTTTACAGTCTTTTATTTCCTCGTACAGTGCGAACAGCTGAACTGATTTTGATAAATGAGGTATCATTGAATTCGTATCAGTGTCGCAAGTATCATTGCATTTGTATCAATGTCGACGTCACTGGGGAAAACTGAAGCAAGAGGAAGATTTTCTATAAATATATGCATGAGGAACGCTTTTGAAAATATCTCAGTGACTTTATAATATAAAGTATCTTGTTTGTTGCAAAAAAATCAAAATCATTTATTTGCATAAATAAGGTACAGAAGAAGGTTGATAAAATGTAGAAAATGAATTAATAATAAAAATAAAATTAATAATAAATAAAATTGTTCTCTTATTCTGCCTTTAATTTCGGCGTGCAAATATAAAATAAAGTGACATATTTTATTTAAATTAATTATAGACCATAATCATGCAGTCATTAAACAGATTTGAAATTGTCTTGTTGAATTAAATAAATGTCAATATAATAATGAGAAAATAGTAAAAATAATAATCTTATATTTCAATAATAACCAAGAGAGAGATTCGCCACACAATAATAATAACAATAATTCAAAATAACCGTGCAATTTAAAAAACTTACAATTTATAATCCAAAAACTAATTAATGTACACTATAAAAGCATTTTTCAATTAAAAACCTCATCTTATTCTTTTTAAATCCAGAAAATGCTAGCGTTTTTTATGGAATTTGGTATTTTGCAGTAATAGGTACACTTAGACTATAGGTAAGTATACATAATATGATTAATTCATCACGCTAACTAATACAGGTGCATTATTTATAACTAGCTTTAACCCATGGATTCGTCAGTGTAGCGGTTGGAAATCATCCCACGGGAACGTCGTACCGGGATAAAAAGTATCGTATATGTTAATCCAGGTTACAAACTATCTGTGTGCCAAATGTCATGTAACTTCGCGAAGTTGCTTTTGCGTGATTGAGTAACAAACATACAAAAACATTTGTAATAAAAACTTTCTATTCTATTCTATTAATAGGATTATTTTACTTCTTCTTCTACTTCTAGAATGTAGAATTTAAATTTTATACCAAAATCTGTAAAATTAGATAATATTGTACCAATTATATTACCTACTCTGAGAAATTCATTTAACACTAAGATTTATTCTTTAAATTATGTAAGGTAACTTTTTCGTTGATCCCGGAAATAAATTGAATACCTTCGGGTCGCAGGCGTGCTCCAATTATTTGGTCCTGTTATACAATTTACCTTTTACGGAATAAATTTCCTGTTTCTTGTCATAAATATTTCAATATAATGACAGAGTTAAAATCTTTAGGCTGTACTCATCTCAGTCATGACTTAATATCCATTCTTGATATTGTAGAACAAAAATAAAAGATCTTAAGAACAACGATCAAATTAGGGAATCGATTTTATTTTATCCAAGAGATATTTACATGAATTTACCGACTATTTAGGTAATATTCATGTTTAATTTTCAAGAGCTCTCATTCCGAACAAAGTTGGAAAAAACAAACTACAATCTGACGTAAAAATTGAATGAAACAGGAACATCAACATTAACATACTTGGAAAATAGACTCGATAGCATTTTTACGAATGCGTATAAGCAGAGTTCTGTTCTTTCAAATTTTCATATAAGAAAATGAGAAATTTTCTGTAAGACCTTGAGTTAAACCGATTGGACTGAGCTAAAGTGTATCCATCTATACATAGTAAACAAAGCTCCAGCAGCTCGCATTTAGCTTGTTAACTATCCAGCGATCAAGACCCAAAGCTAAGCTGTATCGGTCAGAAGCGCCTTAGTTGCGGGTCACCAGACTCCAACAGAACCAATCTACACAACTGCCACGGAACCTGAATACCGCTTACAACTGTGGAAAGCAATTACAACTTACTGTGCATGATGTAGCACGCAAGGCTGAAGTTATTCTATTCGAAGCGAAATTATACATCTTACTAATACTCTCGTCTACAATAATTATAGAACTACTTAAAATGAAGCAATCAACTTTTCACAAAACATTTGTAGATTGTTCTTACTTTCAAACAAATTAACATTCGTCTGATTTATACAATTAGAGAGTTCCAAAAGCTAATTTAATTAACGAACAAATAAGTGCTAAACATTTTACTTACATGGCGATGGCTAAAACTTTTCCCTGTTCAAAGATATCATTATGTATAATTAGTTAAAAGCCCGTCGCTTCTGAATTTTAATAAGAAACTTTCGAACTGTCGTAGTTGTTATAACTTCAGCGTATGCCGTTAAATAGTTCTTTCTCATTTTTCAAAGGAAGTTATTAAACAAGTTCAGATAGCGAACTTAATCTTAAGTATTCCCATTGATTATGAAACTTGGACCTACTTAAAGTTAACAGTCTAAAAGCACCTTAAGTACGCAGTCTCTAAGGGCCCGAAAAGTTGAGTTCCTGTGTGACATTAGCCATAAGTGTGAAACGAAGGTGAGATGGTGGAAACAAATCGTATATTTTGGGACTCCAAAGTGGAAGCCTCTTTGCTCTTTCAAGGCTGGTCGACTCGTCAATTTTGGAGTTTCATTTTCTTTCTATTTGATGTAATTATATTAGATACACTCCAGTAATACGCAGGTATTTGTACGACAGGTTACTCATATTTTTAAACTTTTCTCTCGTATACAACATTGTATTAAAATTTCTATGCAAGAACCTCTCTGCATTAAAACTTTTCTTCGGGTATTAACACAGACCAATAAAGAAATGTCTTTGACAAAATCCTGAGGCCAAATCGGTTTCGAAAAATATTCTAATTATGTCTGTTTTACAGTACGATCAATATAAACTAAGATTTTTTGTGAAAGTCTCTACGGGATTAATATGGCCCATGTATAAAAGAAATTGAATAACTTACTATGTCGCTTATAAATGATGGATAAGCAATATCCAGCAGACGGAGTTTATTTTATGATGGTCCTAGGGATAACAAAAAATGCTCTTCGCTTACTTAATAAAGAATAAAAGCGATACATTAATACTAAAGTAGTTTGGAGTACCTTCCTGACTACCTACTTTCTGAACAGAGAATTATAATTTCTCAGCGTAAAATACTTCATTTTTAATTAATGCAATAAAGCTGAGAGTTAATTTTTACTACAGAATATGACAAAGGTTTTACACACAGAAGCGTAACTGTCTAGCATAGACCTGGGTTCGATTCCTAGGTGGAGTAGAGTTATGGAGTTTTACCATCTGGAATTTTTGAGTAGCGGCCCTGAATTGGGATTTGTGCCCATTTAATGGCAAAATTATAAGTTAAAGTGGAACTCAAAACATAAACTAAATCGACCATCCATGTCTGGGAATTTTTGCTAAATAATTTAAAAAAAACACTAATCAACTATACATTAAATTCTAATGCTGAGTGTACAAGTACAAAATATCATAATTATTTTAAAATGTCCTATTTAAGGAAAATCATATTTTGAGAATAGCATTATATGGGCACGAAGGATCCGCTAAAATGTGGGTGTTACTCTCTCCGAAAGGTTAGGAGGAGGCTTAGGTATACCTACGCCCTTCGAAGAGTACGAGCGTGGTGATATGTGGTATTAATCCTCTGGGGAGCAGCCAAATTGTTCCACACAGTACACCACTATGGATGTCGCGCACATCCCTAATTTGTTTAATAAGGCATCAAAATAGCGCGTAGTTCCACACGTTGGGGCTTTGTCCACCGTATTGGGCCTTAATGCCTGCTCGTTAACATCGCATTAAGCCATGAAACACAGCCCTCATTACGACGAAAGCTACCGATCTTTGTATGCTGGCTTTCACTACCCACCGCTGTCTAAAACTGCTCACTTTTATTCATCTCTGCCAGTATTCCGATACACCCTTTTATAAATTCCCTTTGGCTAATTCGGAACGCATTCATGGGCGTAATTTACAGTGAAATGCTTTTCATTCCATCGGAGTAATTAAAATGTATGTTTTCCCTCTCAGATTATTTTATTTATGGCTATCGCTAATTTAATTTGTGTCTTTCACATGTTTTGATATGAGCTTTTCCTGTGGGAGTAATTAGATTCAGTTTGTTTTTTGCGTTACAGTGAATGATATAGAACTTTTCAGTATATTTTCCTAGTTTCTGAATGCAGTGAGGTACCTCGTAGGAACAAGTATGAAATTTCATATTTTGGGAAAAACGGGTTTTGAGAATAGCATTATATGGCAACGAAGGAGCCGTTAGCGGCTTCGGTGTAGGTTATACCTATACTTGGACTTCACCTACACTTCTTCCTAACCCTTCGGAGAGTACAAGACGGCGTGAAGTTATGTGGTTTTAATCCGCTGGGGGCAGCCAAATTATTTTTTACTTTTTTATTTATTTTGAGGGTGTCCTAAAACTGATTTGTTTATTTTTTTTTTTTGCTTACGTTCTATTTAAACTAAGTATAGGACCAGGTGTTTGACATGGATTACAGGAAATTGAAAAAAAAAAAAATAAGACAGTAATGTTACGAAAATATTTATTAAATACATTTAACCTATTTTTATGTACAAAATCCTTAAAATAAACGTTTATTTTCTAAATCCTCGGTATAAATAAACCCACTGCGATGAATGATTGTGTGATCTGTGACAGACTGCTGCATTCACGATCCTGAAACAAAAACAAAAAAAAAAATCAAGGAACCTGATATTAAGTTAGGGGTACCTATTTACATAGCATAGTCAGCCTATAATATTCCCACTGCTGGGACACAGGAAGAGAGCCCGAGAGGGAGTGGCCGTAATCCACCACGCGGGCCCAATGCGGGTTGGTAATTGTCACACGTCTTCGAATTTTTGGTTCTAGGACATGCCGGCTGCCTATTAATGTCGGTTCATTGAATTAATAATAATAATAATAATAAAAGTTTATTGACCATAAGTTTAGGTTACAGTACACCGGTAATACATATTTACATAGTACATAGTATAGGGCACACTCACTTACGTTCAACTACAGAAAGTTAGAACTTATCAAGTTAGCAAGGGGAGTAGAAAAACAGTTAAATTATAATAATGCTATCACAAGTAAAGCAATGGTTCACATACTTGACAAAATAATAAATGCCCAATGGCGGTATACAGAGAAAATTTCTTTACCTCCCGTGCTAGTCAAGGACTGTGTTACGGTAAGGTAAGATTCTCGCTCTTTGAATAATAGTCATAATGTAAAAACGTTAAGACACTTTTTGCCAAATACATTTGTTTTGCTGTGATTCATAGATGACGGTAGCGAGTTACAAGCTTAGCGTAAACAAGTAGTATATGCAAAGAAATCAGACAATGCAACTACTACAACTACTAGCGTTATGAATTGTGTATTATGTACCTGAGATTTCTTAAAATCCGGCGGCGCGTGGGATCTATATCTGTATATTTTTACCACTCAAGTTTCAGCTCCCGTCTTGACTAGATTAGTCTGCAAAACGCAAAAATATTAATATTTCATCAAATACACTCAAGACCTTATTAAATGATTTAAAAGCATTAAGCATTCGAGGATTCCTATTTAGAGCAACGAGAAATCGCTGCGATCATGTCTTTTTATCGAATGCCACTTCGACTCTGGTTATTCCAATTACTTCTATGAAAAACTCCTCGATCTGTCAATTCAGAATAATACCTTTAAAGATTATTCAATGAATTTTAAAGAGGTTTCAATCATTGTGTGAGCAGAAGAATCTAATCTTGGAAGCAATCATTACCTGATTTATCTTTTGCAATTTGTCGCAAGTTGGACATAGCCAGTCTCCGTCGGGCGCCGAAGTGATTCCTACGCAGGAGAAGTGATACCACTCCAAAGGACAGCTGGGCCCGTCGCACCCTATCATCGGCGCATCAGCGATGTACTTCCCGCAAGAACAGAAGCTGGTCTCCCGCTCCGAATAATGCGGAGATTCCTTCGAATTCAGATCGCTGTCTTCCAAGATCTCGTAATTTATCGGCAGAACATGGCACACGTGAACGGCGTATCGCCAACGCTTCACCGCGCACTGTTTACACCAAAGACTCTCTGTTCCGTGGCGCCAATATAGATGTTCCAACAAATGTTTGTAGTCAAAGTACAGCATGGAGCACCGGCCGCACGTGAACGTAGATTTTACAAGGGAAATTTTGGAAGTTCTCATTCTGAACTTCAAGTTTATGGCGGAAGTTTAATATCCTAAACCAGGACGTACCTGCTGGACAAAGTAATGAGCGTGATACTAAAAACAAGACATGCCCAAACGATGCTAGCACTAAAAACACTGGAGTCTGAATCACTAAACAACTTAAAACTCTTTATTATTATACGTGTCAAAGACATAATATCGGTTAGAGTGGGGTGTACCTAATTAACGCACCCTCATTATCAGTAGGTAAGTGCTTAAATGAGCGACTTTATCGATGAAGTATAATAGCAGCTAATTAGTTAAAGTTTAATTAGTTTGAATTACATTGAAACGCCAGGGTGAATGCTAATTATTGCTAATTAGTAAGTAACTTTATTTTCCAAGAAACATCCGAACAATAATAAATAGCTCACTCCCAGATAATTATAGAAACGAAGTTATTTTGTTGTTTCACGAAACTTAAAAGAAACGCTACAAATATGTAAAATACGGCAGAAAATAACGGAATATTTCTTAGTTGAAATATTGCAAGCGAAATAGTAAACTTACACAGGACCCATCCGCGTTATTCGCGGTATTTTCGAAAGAAGACTGAGTGAATAATTTATTTTCGTCGAATACGACGGTATTTAATTAATAACCCGTGTTGGCTACGCTATGCAAGTTCCTAACAGTTTACCTTTTCAGTAGCGAAGGCTTCTTCGTAATTGAAAGTAGCTGTTCTCTATAAAGTATTTCTGCTTATCATTTTAAATAGAAAGGACACCAAGAATCGTATGTAAGGGTTAGCATTCACCACCAGTGAAGCGCAGATACGTGACCGCAGAGCTATTTTAAACTGAAAATAAACCCGCTTCGAAATGAGCTCTTTACATACTGTTTAGAAAAAATTGATCCTGAAAGTCGTGTAAAACCACTAAGTACTTCATACACTTTGTTCTTTTTATGATGTTTCGTCAAATCAAACGACGGCGCTACTTCTTTATACACAATTTTGGTGTCGAAGGTTAAAAAAGCTGACATTTGTGCGCCACCTATATAATACATAAAATTGAAGTGTATTTGCAATGTCAAAACAACAGTTTTTTTACTAAATTCATATGAAATTATATACGGTACTTATAACAAATAAAACCGTTTTTAAAATTTTTGTCTATCAGTCTGTAGGTCTACCTGTTTGTTCTGGCTAATCTCCGAAACGACTGTACCGATTTTGACGGGACTTTCACTACTTTTACTTTTATTTTACCTATGAAATCTAATTTGTTTTCCGGCATCCATGTGAACGAACTCTCGGGCACAGCTAGTTTTACATAATTTCTTCGCCTCGCTGCCAGTCAGTAGGTGGGCGCTAACCCTGAAGGCGGTACTTAGATAACAGGCGGTCTTTTCAATCGAGGCGGGAGCTTCCTTGTATGTATAGCGTTCATCCCGGCTTTGTCGAAGATATGAATAAGAATAATCTATAACACTTGAATAGCTTTTTAAGTTTAAGGAAAGTATTGGGTTCGTGGAATTTTAACAAAATTATTTTGAACGAAACTTGACTTTTCGCCTTAGTGTGAATTCCACCAAAGTTTTATGTGTAGAAAAAGTCTTATCCTGAGCATAAATGTTGAATTTTTGTCAGTTTTCCTTATTAGAACTATGAGACTTCAATTTTAGTCCACTGATAAAAGATATCTGACTTTGGTAAATTCAGCTCTTAGTCTGACGCTGAATATCCAAAAAAATAAATGAGCCTATCTAATTTTGCTATGCATTTTTCGTTTAATATTACGATTATCGTATAAATCATATTGTCACACATTTATGTTGGGTCAAGTCCCAAACGTCCGGCTCCTAACGCAAAATGTCCAGCTTAATTAACTGCGCTATCTTATTTTTGATCTGACAACCCTACTCGAGCCCATCAGCTGCATTTAATGGTTTCTGCTCACAATGGCCAGTGTTAACCACACCTCTATATCCGTTGATAGAACTACTTTTATAGACCTTTTGTGAACGAATGAAGTGGAGAAAGCAACGCGTACTGCCTTAAGAGCTGAGAGCTTTCTTTCTGAAATCATTGCACATAATTGTCATACAACGCGTAGGTACAGTTACTGGATGCGGATTGCTTAGGAAATTGGCTGTCACTGTCACTGTCAGTGTCACAGTAAATTATTCGTTATTCAAATTACAACTTTTATTCTTAGAAATTGCTATACCTAACAGGACCAATTTACGACGTTGTTTTTTATTTAATTAATTTATTTTAAATCTATATCTGTATTAACAGAAAGTCTGCCAAACTGAATGCAATAGTTTGTCGGCAGTTGTTCTCGTCTAACAATATATTACAATTTTTAATTTACACGCATTTATTTTTTGAAAATGAATGTGCTCGTGTAAATAACTTAATTATGCTAAGTAAATACGCTATAAATAAATATACAGCCAAGATAAAAAATCACACATTTTACAAGTTTTCGCCAACGTTTGTTACAAACATATCTATGGACTTATTAAGAGACATATTGTGTATCAGTCTGTTAAACAGCGCAATTCCTGTATAGAGTATACAAGATATCTCTGTAACATAATTCCGCCTGGCTCCTACTAAGTAAATAGATCAGTAAACCAATTGATACACAGACGGACGGAATGGGGTTTCAATTTTCAAACGTGGATATGTAGCAATAGCTATCGGCTAACATTAGACTACCATCAAACCGATTCCGAAGAGTAAGTTGAACCTTCGTGAGATACTGACTTAACATTAGGAAATATACAGATAACACATTACCTGACATGGGCTACTTTAACCACGTTATATTCTTATCTTATAGTTATTTGATTTTCTTGTTTATTTTGAGGACCTTATGGACAGCTGAATTATAAAATATTTTGTTTTGTTTGGTTTTTGTGTTTGTTTTGTTTTGTTTTTGTTTTGTTTTTTTTTGTTTTGTTTTTTTTTTATAAATAAATCGTTTTTTACTGGAACTGGAACTGGTTAACAGCTATTTTAGTTTTTTTTTTTTTTTAAACTGTGCTGCATTAATAACTTTCTTCTCATAAGTAAACACTCAAACGTGTCTCAAAAGAGAGCTAAGGTTAAAGTTACTGAAATATGTGCCAAGAGTAAGAAACGGTAAAAATGTACCTTGTAGACAACGTATATGTATGTAAATTGGCTTGAAATTTTTTAACTTTAAAGCGGGCTTTGTTCTACCTTTCTTCAGTTTTCTTTTCTTACCTCTCCGCTACTTCCCGATTTTTTAAATATAACAAAGCTAAGAATCTTTCTATTTTAATTTAGTAACTTTACAAGTTCAATCTACAACTTTATGAATAGTAGAAACGTTTAAATCATAGCACGTTTAAAAATGTGGTGAATATACATTTATAATAGCCACTTGATATAATACAATACTTCGTTCCGCAGACAAAGGAAAAACACGAAAATTACCGACGAGATCTCGAAGCAATATCAGTTCAGTAACGACAGGACATATCGTCGCGACTGTAAAAACAGTGCGCAAACGGCTATCCCCAACACGCCTCGACATTTGCCTTGAATACGAATATATCTGCGTCTGACCTCATTCAATATCCTTTTTCCAAGCGAACAATTTTATCGTCTTTCTTATTTCCACCCAATGAACACTAACCCCTCGAAGGGAATGATTGTGACGTGCACACAAAATCTTTAAACCTTTAAACTCGGATATCCATCGGGATTTCTTTTTACTTTGAAAAGTTGTACTACCTTTAGATTAAATTATTAGCTATTCAATTATAAGTTTCTCGAAATTATTTCAAACGGAACGTGATTCTCTAAAAGCTTCGTTAAAGTAACAGTTATTTATGCAACTGCCGATCGATTCTGTAAAAATCTCACCGTGAAATCATAAGTGAAGTGAGCACTTAATAGTGTTAATCCCTAGCGAATGACAGCTCACTCCATGCTCACTTCACCCAAGCTTTCACGGTGAGATGATTACAGAATCGCACGGCTGTTGTATAATAAGGGGTGTTTTAATACCTAATTATGTACAGTTGCATACAATACTTTATCTATATGATATGAATCCTCTGTAAAAGGTTCTGAAACCATATGGTGTTGTACAGTGTTGTAAGAACTCTATGTATATTCATGGAAAGTTTAATAGCTGAGTATAAATACAAACTATGTATTAAATTTTTGCAATACTAATATCTAAAAAAAATGGCGGTATACGACGTTAATTCGAGTAACCTATAAGTTCTTTTTCGGGTTCCGTACCCAAAGGGAAAAACGGAACCCTATTACTCCCGCTCCGCTGTCCGTCCGTCCGTACGAAGGTCTGTCACCAGGCTGTATCTCATGAACCGTGATAGTTAGACAGTTGAAATTTTCACAGATGATGTATTTCTGTTGCCGCTATAACAACAAATACTAAAAAAACAGAATAAAATAAATATTTAAGGGGGCTCCCATACAACGGACATGATTTTTTGCCGTTTTTATAGATAATGGTACGGAACCCTTCGTGCGCGAGCGCGAATCGACTCGCGCATGGCCGGTTTTTTATTTTTATTACGGCGCTGTGGTAGTGAAACGCGCGTGCATGACAATGTTCTTATTTTGAAATTCGTAAAGATACCACGAATTGAGTAGTGAGAATGTTTGATGAGTAATGAAGGAATCGGAAAAGCAAAAGAGTTGCATAACGAAATTTAGTACAACATTATAACACTCGTTTGGATTATATAATGGTTACTATGACACTGGTTGTTTTAATGTTAGCAAGAAGCGAACTGTTTCAGAAACTTTTGTAGAGGATTTATAGCATGGGTGTAGATAAAAATATTTGTGATGTTTCGATAAAAACTACAAACCTTTATAACGTAATAAATGGGAATCGAATGAACCTCAATGGTAGTAACGTGATCAGATTCGCAATATGAAAACTATGAGCAACGAATTTCTTCTCAGTGAAATGCAGCCATTCAGGGACGTGACTCAATATTATCCTCTTAAGTCGATGGATAAATTTATTCACCCCATATTTTACCAATCCTAGAATTTCCATTCATATAGTGTCAATATTACATTGAAACATTCGAAACTGCAGTGACTGGTCACGTAGTAACGTGGAAGATATTAATCCCATATTTCGTCAAAGAGACATCCGAGAAATCATTTTATGGGCATGACAGTTCAATCGGAGGCGGTATCAAAAAATTGCAAATCAACTACAGAACAGGCACGTTGAATACTGAGAAACGTTGTAGAGGAACTTGCAAGCATGTGGTTTTAATGTATCTGGGATTCTATCGGCAGAATTTCAAGTTTGGTCCAGCACTGTGTACCATCATCATCTGTCTAGCCTTTTCCCAACTATGTCGGGGTCGGCTATCAGTCTAACCGGATGCAGCTGAATACCAGTATTTTACATGGAGTGACCGCCTTTTTTTTTTTTTTTTTTCGCTTAGAAATGACATTACGCATCTCCGCTCGTCGGGGGACGGAACGGAGTATGTGGGACTCCCTGCCAGAGTGGCAGTATACCCACTAAAACTCAGCGGTGTTCCCTCATCGCCTTGATGGGGGGGAGTGACCGCCTACCTAACCTCCACAACCCAGGTACTGGGTAATCTGATACCTCTTGGTAAGACTTGTTCTCAGTCTTTCGGGTTTCTGACGATCAATGACTATACAACCAAACACAACGTGCTTTCCGAAGTAGGGAGGGATCTTGGTATGTAAAGATGGTCACCCATCCACGGACCAACCGCGGCAAGCGTAGGTTACCCTGATTAATCTACCAGTCGACTGTTATTACTTAGCCACAAGCCCCCCTGTAGAACTGTCTGTACCGTAGTTCACAACAACAGAACGTCGCCTAGAAAGTACAGTTCTTGGAAGTTCACACTGGAAGTATAGCTTACAGAGCTATTCGCGTCGAAGAGCTAGTTTAGCAAAGTTAACAACGGTTCATGTCGGCTGAATAAGAAAAAGCTGTCGCAACGTCTCCGATGCATTCAATGAAGAAAAAAACGGTTATGTTAAGTTATTTTACAGTCGACTGCTCTCTTTCGCAGTAGATGCGGCGCGCGGGCATTCTTCCCGAAGTTGTCGAGAACTTGGGGAGTTCTACACAATTCATCGACATCACTTCGCCTTACTTTGGATTAAGTTTACAAAATTTTGTGTTCGCTCGGTCGATCGTGATTTATTGTTGACTCTGCTCGCTGGACAAGCACGTCCGCCTTCATAAACATGACGCTGTTCTGACAATTTTAAAATAAAATTGGCTCTAATGTTTTGAATACCAACGCGTAAACAAGTGACGGTGAATTCTCGTAAATAGATTAGTGTCAAATTAGAATCATCGCACTAATCAGTTAACTAATAAGGACATGTACTCACAAACTGTTTTTTTAAAGTTCAATTACTATCTGTTAATGATGTCATGAAACAAATATTTTGTCACGACCATGTTAATTAGGTGCACTATCTAAATACATCCTATTTGCTAATATCGCTCCCATTTATAATATATTCAAACACAGTGACGGTCATCTAATTAATGTGAGAATAAGTACTGTAATTGGTTGAAGGAATGAATTTTGTTAAGCCAACTTCTAACGCGGCTACGATAGATTAGATTTCGCATCGGATCGGTATCGCACTTCCGAAGCGCCGTATTAGCCCGTAAACGTCCAATTCCGATCATAGGACTTTGAATGGGCCCTACAATGTACGGTCACTTTCAATTAGAGGCAATACTAGGTTTTGCTATTCTAAGCCTGATATACCTGAATAGGAAACTATTTAACAGTTTGTAATCCACTGATGAAGACGGTCCTACTTACAAATCGTTTACGAGACATCATCTTTTGCGGATGAGAAATGGTTGCAGATTGAATGATTGTTAACTATGTTGCAGGTCTTCATTTTCTGGGCTGACTGCGACACCCGCGAGAAGAGAAGAGATGCAGAGAATTTACAAATCATGACAGATTATGAATGTACAATATCTGCATGATGTCCAATCGTGTTGACATTATCTATGGTACAGATAATGTCAACATCATCTGCCTAGCCGTTTCCCAACTATGTTGGGGTCGGCTTCCAGTCTAACCGGATTCAGCTGAATACCAGCATTTTATGTATAGGTAATAACAAATATATTCTAGATAATGTCAACATCGTCAGTTATAATTACGCGTTTGCATTTAATATTCTAATTAAGTGAAAATACATGCATATTGAATGGTCCCTGCAGCAAACATTTATATGCGAGGTAATTACGGAAACAAGAGAGAGAAGAGGATGATAGTTGAAGCAGCAGTTGCCTAGCCTTTTCCCAACTATGTTGGGGTCGGCTTCCAGTCTAACCGGATGCAGCTGAATACCAGTATTTTACATGGAGCGACTGCCTATCTGACCCCCACAACCCAGTTACTGAGTAATACGATACCCGTAGGTAAGACAGGTTGTCAGTCTTTCGGGCTTCTGACTACCCGTAACGACTTTCAAAGATCTACGAATGACAGCCGGGACCAACGGCTTAACGTGCTTTCCGAGGCACGAAGGGTCTCGGCATGTAAAGATGGTCACCTATCACAGACCAACCGCGGCAAGCGTAGCTTAACCTGATCGATCGACCTGTGCGGCTGTTATTATTTAGCCACGGGCCCCTCCGGGCCTTCTTTCCGTGGCGGTAAGAGCCATAATACCCCTTGAGCTAGTGCTTCTATCCATGCATGACCCAGTTCTGCAAGATAGATTACTCCTAAACTGATGTCTGAACGAATAAAATATACAAAACTATAATATAATGTTTTCCGTCACCGTTTTGAGAGCAGAGCATATTTATTAAGGTTTTAGCTAACGTTCCGAACGCGCCATGGCTTTTCTTCATTCAAGGTGGGAGAAGACATCGTGAGCAGGCATATCCTAGAACCGAAGAAACCATGTGACATCTATCAACCCGCACTGGCCCGTAGTGGTAGATTACGGCCCACTCCCGCTCACAGTGCGCCGGTGGTGACTTTAGAAGCTCATACTTATGCCCATAGGAAGGGGGATTTTTATTGCCTAATTCCTCGCCTTGCTTAGCTTTCTTTTTAATCCTGAAATCCGCATCTAAATCCGTCCAGTAGGGTTCATGTTAACCGAACAGACCGGCCGCAGGGTAAGAAAAATCTTAGAATTTATCAATATTTGTCCTACACAAACACATTTATCTATAAAGCTTAACAAAATCTGCGAGCGTAACGAGCTCGATAATCTTAGCACCTTGGGTCATAGACTATACACTAATATCTTGGGTAGGTTAAGTTTTTATTTTACCCTACATGTTTTACTTTGATGAGTTATGCAGAAACGCTTTAGATGTCAGACAGCCAATAATGACCGAAAACGAGATCGAAAATGATTGCACCTTGTTTTGAAAGGTTAAAACACAACCACAGTAATAACGTAATTACTGAAAAGAGATATCGGATAGCCATTGACCAATTTTGTTGTCTACGCTCATAGGTGCTCCACACCCACTATTCTCGTTGGTGCTGCAGCCCCGGCACGGCATCGGCGCCCCTGGCCGATCCTGCTTATAGATTTCTAGGCAGTGGACGTATATTGGATTAAAATCGCAGAGAACAAAGTCTTAGCGAACGCAATCCACTGAAATAGCCTATAAAAGCCACCGACAAACCCCTTTAAAATACATATTTATGTTAAGTATAACGAAACGTTTTTGTAATAGAGCTCCGATTTTTCTCTTTCTATAAACTATTAAGGTTTCCAAGAAATTACACTAAAAATAAATTGTGGTTTGTATTTACTTTCAGTAAGTAGATATTTTTTAAACATTTTTGCTTTAGCTGCAATTTGTTCGCAGAGGTGAATACGTCTTGTCATCTAAACACATTGGAGCTTAAATCTTGTGCATCGAAATGTGTACACATAAAATTTATATTGAACGAAAGGGACAGATTTGGCTCGTGTTTAATCCTACTAATATTATAAAGGCGAATGTTTGTGAGGATGAATGGATGGATGAATGAATAAATAAATGAATAAATGATTTTTGTTACTCTTTCACGCAAAAACTACTCAATGGATTTTGATGAAACTTTACAGTAACATCAGATTATACATCAGAATAACATATAAGATACTTTTTATCCCAATATTCCCACGGGATCGACACTTATACGGGTGAAACCGCGGGGCGCTGCTAGTGTTACAATAATAATAAAACCTTATTTCGGGTGGCATAGACCCACAGAAACCTTAACTGATTATATAATTATCTATTTTTTTTTTATTTGCAATGACTTGCCACACCTACACAAGACATGACCCACCGATTCTGAAAGGGACAGTGAAAGCGTACAGCTATTGCGTTCAGAATGCCGTTGTTGCTACCTCGTATGCAGGACAGCAGGGAAGCTGCTTTTTTACGCATGATGGCCTGGAAACCATCGTGCATCATCCCAGACGCGCTGCACCGCCACGGCAGATCCAACACGCAGATCCTGAACGCATTATTGTAATAATGAACCTCCATTCATAAAATCAAAGTATGCAGAACGCAATGATAATTATCACTTATTTATATCTAGTTAACTAGTTGTCTAGTTAACTAGTTTTCTAGTTAACTAGTTGTCTAGTTAACTATTTGTCTAGTTAACTAGTTGTCTAGTTAACTAGTTGTCTAGTTAACTAGTTTTCTAGTTAACTAGTTTTCTAGTTAACTACTTGTCTAGTTAACTATTTGTCTAGTTAACTAGTTGTCTAGTTAACTCTGACGCAAATGCGCGAACATAGTTTACATGTACCCAAAAGATTTACGTCTAGATATTTTAACTACCTACTTATCCAGCAGCCGATATTCCACTTTCACCCAAGTGCTACATAAGAAAGCTTCTAACTTATTTATCCGAAAATATAATATAAATGAGATTAACCCGTTAGTGCTGAGGTACCGGGGCAGAGCCCGGAGCCGATGAAATCTCCGCCGCCGCCGGCGCGTAAACGGCATATAAATTACGTTTTATGACATATTAAATTCCGCTAAACGTTAAATATGCCATTCTCATGTTTGAAGTGTTCTCGACGAGAAAAATATTAATTTTCAAAGTACAGAACATACGTTTAAACGACAGTTGCAAACCTCCCCCTCGTGTGTGAAAATTTGGAGAACGCGGAACGGTCCAATCTTCATAAAAACGTTATGTTTGAAGTGAATGTTTAAATTATTAATAACCATTACCGTAACGCGGAAAGATTAAGCAGACGTGTGCTTCGGTACATCAAGACTTCGCTGATGATGTTATTATACCCCAAGCGATGGGGGCGAAGATATGATTACTAAGAGTTGTCTGTAAGAAAATCTAGGATAAGAAAATAGGTGTAATTATGTAAGACTCTGCACTAGGTTTCAGTGCTTGCAATCTCACAGAGAGGAGACCTGTGTCCCAGCAGTGGGAACATGCTGTAAACCTAAGTATAGGCTGATTATACTTATACTTATGCTTGCAATAACCAAAACACCCGTTGAGCGTTTTATCATCTTAATCTGTAACTTGTTTTATTCGATCCTCCAGAAAACACAAAGTACAGAACGAAATGCTTTTAGCAATCCCGATAAGTCATGGCCAAAAAGTGCTGGCTTATTTTAAAACCACGCTCCGCACTGATATTCTTCTTTTTCACATATATTTTAATATGCGGATTACTGTGTAACAGCGCGATAATACACGTGTGAATCTTCGTAACGACGAATCCATTACCTTTGTGACTACGCCCTAAAAATCTCATTAAATTCCGATTACAGTAACACTCGTCTCGTCTAGCATATGTAGACTGTATAATCTAATAGGCACTTCTCTCCACGAGGGCTCCAAATCCCTTTTTTCGTACATCGTAAACGGAAATTTCGACATTGAATGTTTGAAGTGAACCTCGTCTCACGTGAAATCAAAAATCCTTGAAATTCTATAGCTATAAAAATTTTATGATGCTGCACTTTTATTGTTATTGCCGCCTTCACGACAAATTGGTTTTGTATGAGAAATATTATCTCTACGTGTGCAGTACGGAAGACGCAGATATGGGAATAATTTAACGAACCCACTTAGTATACATGCTGATCTGATGAAAAGGGTACAACGGCGAGAGTAGGTACAAATTGTTTTTATCGTTCCGCCCTTGTCGTTAAAATCTTTACCAGTTAGTTTCTAGGCATAACGGACGGTATTGTAAAGCTTGGGTAACATTTCCTAGGAGGGAAGCGACCCCTAATCACTAATAGAGCGTTCACTTAACATAACATTCAACAATGTTGAGGTCGCTGGTTCGGAAGACACGATCCAAACATTATCCTGTAAACCAATTTCAGAAAAAGGAATGTTTCCATAGCTTTTCACTTTGATTTTTTAATTAGATTAGTTACCGTTCAATTATTTAGTATAATTTTAAGAACTTTCTAAACTGATTTTAATTTTAAAACAGCCGTGCGATTCTGTAACCATCTCACCGTGAAAACTTGGGTGAAGTGAGCGTGGAGTGAGTCGTCAATAGTGTCAATCCCTAGCATCAGCATGACTCACAGCTCACTCTAAGCTCACTTCACCTTAGTTATCACGTGAGATTTTTACAGAATCGACCGGCTGGTGTTTATTGTTAAAAGCCAGAACAGCCGATCGAGGTGAACGTCGGTATAATTTTTCAGAGTACGGCAATAACTTTTAGAGGGCCGGGCGCGGCCGCAATGTTTAGAAGTATTCAAGATAATGCCCCGGGCGATTGAAACTTTATTTGTAACACAGGTAGCCTACCCATGTACGAAATCTTCACAGGTAGAGCCATATTTCAAGATACTCGTACCCACCAGTTTTATTTTCCTCTGCGTCATCGGTATAGGGGAGATGAAAATCCGAGAAAATCCTTCAGGGACGCCAACATTAGCATATTTATTAGTATCATCCGAGCCGCGTCCGCGCCACGCCACGGATCTGTTATCAATAATGACTTACGCGGAATTACAATAAAATTTATATTGACTTATGGCCGTTATTAAAACCGCTTGGAATCGGCCCGTTATATGGAAATTAGAGCAAACTCAGCAGATACCTAGAAAACGCTTAGAATTTAATTACTTACTTCCAACGCGAGATGATAAATGGTATATTAACATAAATATAGCGTTTTACAGCCGTATAAGTCTGTTTTACGTGGGTAAAATAAACACTGTATTTATTATACGAGAGATGGAAGTGTTCTGTTATGAAATATAAGCGAGGTACTACAAAATAATTTGCATCTGCTAATAGTGGAAGCAGTGACGTTGTTCCGGCTTTATTAGAGGCATATACAGGGTGGCCAAAAAGTCGTGGATCAAACGAAACAGGGAGATAAAGGAGGTCATTTCCAACAAAAAATCTTTGTACAGCATGACCATAATTCAATTGCCCTAAAAGTTATGAATATTTTTGTTTTCTTTAAATAAAATACCGACATCTTTTACAATTACACTAATTAAAAAGAAATGTGACATAAAACAATAAAACAAACGGTGTTGTATTATTACTAGATAATGTATCAGCACTACAAAAATTCTATTGCAGCTCTGGGTACCAAATTTCAAGATTTTTATTTCCAAAAATTTTGAAGCGTTACCAAAAATTATTTCTCACTTTAAAAGCACACTGTGAACCAATTGAATTACGGCCATGCTGTAGAAAGATTTTTTGTTGGAAATGACCATCTTTTACCTCCCTATGTCGTTTGATCCACTTTTTGGCCACCTTGTATAGCGACGTAGCAGCCTACAGCCTAATTGCGTAACACTATTACTCTCAATTTGAATAATTTTGAAGCATATTGCTAATCCATTGCTCCATATATTCGAAAAATGTGTCTGCTCAACAACGTGAATAACGCAATGAATGTTGATGAAAAGTCAAAATGAAACCCATTGCTACTTATAGTGTGTTACGCAATTACCATGCTGGTCGGGGCGCTCCGGAGTCACGGCACTTACTGCTCCACTAGCAAATGTATCTATTATTTTACATAGGTCTTAGTGTGGTAGTTACATTCTGCCTAATGTCCTCTTACTAACAAACCAATCTCAACTTGCCCAGTAACTCTAGACGTATTGTCGTATTGTTGTATTGTCGTGTTGACACGAGGTGACAATATGATGTGTCACTATGAATTCCACGTCATCAGCGTTAGCTGTACCTATCGTAGCAGTAGGTCAGTGTAAGATTTGTGTTAGCAGTGTTTGTCAAACCAACAGGTTTGTAAAGATGGCTACACCACAAGCCATACATTGTACTGGTATAGCTGGTTGTGACCTTGCATTATACAGGCTTCACGTACAATTAGAAGTCAGCTTATACTGGTTATATATAGCTTGATGTATAGCCGTGCGTACCAAGCTTGAACTTAAATCTAAACTAATATTATAAACTCCCGAGTCCCTGAGGTTATTATAACGGACATATTATCGTATGTCATAAAGTCCTGATACATAAATATAAGTCCTGCCGGTCGATTCTGTAAAAATCTCACCGTGAAATCATAAGTGAAGTGAGCACTTAATAGTGTTAATCCCTAGCGAATGACAGCTCACTCCACGCTCACTTCACCCAAGCTTTCACGGTGAGATGGTTACAGAATCGCACGGCTGATACACATTTTTAATAACCGGACGTACTTCCTAACATACATATTAATTTTTCGTTTAAAAATCGACGCTGCTACACCTGATTTAGTCAACCAATGAGAATTCAAATGTTGTTTAATCTCAGGACTTAGGGCCATCTCCCATTTTGTCCGTTATTAAGGACAACCGGGCCTTCCGACATCTTGAGGTATAAATATGGCGGACTCAGGAGGATAAGAGCGGTTCTGCACTGCATTCGATCCAAATCCGAGAACTGTCAGGCCGAAGTAGCCATAATACTATTTGTATGAGGGGTTGCGCACTAGATCCGAACTCTGTCTATCCGAGTTTAGAACATTCCAAATTCGGATTGACCTTGGATCTTGAATTCGGATTCGGATCGGATGCAGTGCAGAACCGCTCTAAGGAGAAACGATTTGTTTTTTGTATGTTTGTTTGTTACGCTTTCACGCTAAAACGGCTGATCGGATTTGGATGAAATTTGGCACATGAGTAGACCATGACCTGGATTAGGACGAAGTTGAAGAAGTACCCTCTGGTACTTCTTATCCCGATATTCCCACAGGGTCGAGACTTAGGTGAGTGAAGCCGCGAGGCGCAGATATAGAGCAGCTTCAAATCATCATCAACCTCATCTGCCTAGCCTTTTCCCAACTAAGTTGGGGTCGACTTCCAGTCCAACCGGATGCAGCTGAATACCAGTATTTCACATGGAGCAACCGCCTATCTGACCACCACAACCCAGTTACTGGGTAATACGATACCCCTTGGTAAGACTGGTTATCAGACTATCGGGCTTCCGACTACCCATAACGACTGTCAAAGATCCACGAATGACAGCCGGGACCAACGGCTTTCCGAGGCACGGAGGGGTCTCGGTATGTAAAGATGGTCACCCATCCACAGGCCATCCGCGGCAAGCGTAACTTAACGTGATCGATCGACCTGTGCGGCTGTTTTTATTTAGCCACGGGCTTCTCTTTAGCCACGAGCTCCTCATAGGTACATAGATATTATATGTATAATCTTCTATGCATATGCATTGAAGTTATTATGCAAATATCATAAGCCGGTGCAACGGATGGCCACTTATCCTCCCTTTACTCCAAGACCGCCCAATTTCCATACGCACCAGTTAAGAACACCCTTTGAAAATTCTGCTTGAGATTGTGAAGAATATAAAATTAAACATTCAAGGATGTTAATTTACCCATACTTATAAGAAACAAGAGCTTTTAGATGACGGTTTTCGTCCATACTGTAAAATACGCATAGGTACTAAAGGGTCCCCGAAACGATCAATTGCAATTGTAAATTTTTACGTGACTGATACACATTGATGCACAAATTAATCGTGTACGAAATGCATTTAATTTGAATGACAATAGTACAAGAATTACAATTGATTGTGATTCATGGTTTCGGGGACCCTTTAAACTGAGATAGATATTGAAATTATTAATTAGCTTTTTTAATTAGCAATTTCTGAAATTGGTAATAGTCAAATTCATAAGGACAGATTTTTCCAACGCCAGATAATTTTATTGGAGGAATAATTTTGAATTTTTGACAGTTCTTCCATACACAAACTGTCAGACGTAATTTTTTTTTTCATTTGTATTCCACGAACAAAAATTATGTGTCGATTGAAAAATCAGCCCTTATTAGCACTGCTAATGAACAGAAGCAAATAAGCAATCTACGTTTTGCATAAAGTTACAAAGGAGTTTGCGGAAACTCGTGATAAATTGTAGTGATAGTAACGAGTTTTGCGCTGTAGCTACGAAAATTGGAAACCACTAATTGAATAATCCACTTCTACACATAACATAACATCACGCCTGAACTCCCCAAAGGGGTAGGCAGAGGTGTACCTATCTATGGCACGCCCGCATTTCTTCAGTTATGTTTAAATCGTGAGGCTGTTACCATCAACCGGGCATAATTCCAAACTCCGGGTTGCTACTGACAAATTCCACATGGAAAAACTCAATATAACTTTGCCCGACCCGGGAACCGAACCCTCAGTAATAGCGCTTGCGACCACTATTCTAACGAGGCAGATCTATTTCTAATTCAACAAAATTAATAACAGGAGGAGAACATCGTGAGGAAACCGGCATGTCCTAGAACCAAAAATTCGAAGATATGTGACATCTACCAACCCGCACTGGCGTCGCGTAGTGGATTACCCACTCCCTCTCACAGAGAGGAGGCTTATGTCCCAGCAGTGCGAACAGTAAAGGCTAATTATGTCTGTTATGTAATTACAGGAGAGATGCCGGTGAAAATCAAATCACCAGAGAAAAAAAATCAAGCGATGCTTCGCTTGATTTTTTTTCTCTGGTTGTGAACGTAAACATATACAAGTGATTGTCCAGCGCAGCTCTGATTGTCTAGCTCGTTTAAAATAACTCCGTTGACTTTACCTTTTGTCCGGTTGCCGGTGTCATTGTGCGAGCAAGAGGTGGTCGTATGCAAATATAATTGCGGCCCGATGCAGTGGACGGGCGCGCATTAGTAGCGCTTTGTGCGCGAATGACTCGGTCCATTTCACACCGCTCTCTGCAAATTAGCCGCTTTCGAGTATACTGTTAGATACGCCTAGTCGTATTTCTCTATGTTCCTCTCATGGTACTGGCGAGATCGTGGTAAAATCATTTTCGTCTGCGTAGCGAATATTTAAATATTGTTTCTAACGTTTCAGCTTGACTGAAGCTTGAATTGCCCATGTCCAGGCCATGTGAAGGCATCTTCTCATACTGAGAGGGCATGAGCAAAGACCACCACGTTTCCTCCAGACTGGTTGGTAATTTTAGACTTAAACGATAAGTCCAGCACAATTGCGTAACACATTTTCAATCACAATCTGAATCATTTTGAAAGATATTGTTAATCCATGGCTTCATATGTTCAAAACATTTGGCCGCACAGCGACGTAAATAATGCAATGGATATTGTTGAACTGTCAAAATTAAAGCCACTGTTAAAGCTACTATTAGTGTGTTGCGCAATTACCCCGCAGGTTTCTTCACGATGTTTTCCTTCCCCGATGTCAATAATGTCCAAAATAAAATCAGAAACTGCATATGAATTGAAAAAGTCACCTTGGCTTTGAAAAGCGTTATGCTATTATTGACGTATATTAAAATGAATCCTGGTAAATTGTAAAATTAAATGCTAATCTTCATTCTTTACTTACGAAATCAAAAAAAGAAAAATTGTTAGTGTATGACGCCCATTCAAAGTGGACTTTTGATCAGTCATGAGATTGAAGTTATTCATAAAACTGACTAAAATTCCTTTGGTTATCAAATAAATCGAACGTCAAACGGTCATTGAAGGAACTCGAAAGCAAATCAAAGGCTAGGAAAGTTTGTCAGTTTTTCAGCTCTGATCCACTGGAAACCCCAGAGGATTTATTCATGCAGAAATATCATTAACGCCAATGCGAGTCAAACGCGGATCATTTTATGCGAGTGCCGGTCGCTGCATACAAACAGAATCACAGAGTGCGCGCTAAATACGCCCGTGTTCCAATTAACTTTGTCGTAGAAAAAATGCGGAATTAGGAGCGCAACTCACTCTTTGTATTCACCAGAATGTGAACGCAGCCATACGGCCACCGCGCGATTTCCGAACCAACTTAGTTTAAAATTTGTTCTAAATTCAAACGAAGTCGCTCTTTGTAGTTCCCTGTGGACGCGAGATAAGGCTATTTCGGAGGTAAATTCTATACTCGTATAAGTATCGCTTCATTGGTTTTGCATTAAAGATACTTTGTTTTCTGAACATTCGTTACTATTGGAATCACGTATAGCTGCTGAACATACTTTGGTAACAGCAAAATTTATGAATCGTAAAATAAAATTGAGAAAGCATTCACATTACTTCCATCTCAGGAGTTACAAAGATCTTCATTTAATTTTAATCCTTCGGAGTTAAATGCGCCGGTACATAGTTTAAGCTCTTAAAGTATTTCTTTTGGAGGCTTTAAAGCTGTCTCTTATCTTTGTACAACGTTCTGGGCACCAAGTGTTAGGTAAATATTTAGCAAAACCTTGTAATCCGTAGGGTTTTTGCTCGTCGGTGCGGCGGTGGGCGGTGCGTCGCCGTCGGCGCGACCCCGCAGTATTCCTTTGTCCTACGCTTAGTGAGAACAAGCCCTCTTATCATCACGCTTTGTGCGCAATGATAAATTGTTACCGCAACTTTGCTATTATACCGTCCGTTCTTTAAAACTGTTAATTTTGTAAAATTTGAGATCAGTCGTGCGATTCTGTAACCATCTCACCGTGAAAGCTTGGGTGAAGTGAGCGTGGAGTGAGCTGTCATTCGCTAGGGATTAACAGTACTAAGTGCTCACTTCACTTATGATTTCACGGTGAGATTTTTACAGAATCGACCGTCTGATCTTGATTGCAGTTGGATCTACATACGTATATTTATCTGCCTCACCTAAGATTGGTAAGTTTCATATGTACTAACCCGATATCCTATTACGAGAGGTGGGTACAATACGTTGCAGGTAGGTAGGTACACCGTTCACATCGATTGGATCCACCGGCAACGTAACAGATTGGATGCAAAAATTACAAGCGGGTTTCTTCCTGAATAGCTCGACGATATTACGAGTAAACTGAGTTTAGCTAGAGCTCGTGAAAGTTACTGGGTACTAAAATGCGTTTGGATTTGGTTCTTACAGGTTTTCATTACAAACGGCAAAAGATGATCATTTCTGAACACAGTCTTCTTAAACCTTCATACTTCATCATCGCATTTGCCTAACCTTTTCTTAACTATGTTGGGGTCGGCTTCCTGTGTAACCAAATACAGCTAAGAACCAATACTTTGCATGGGATGACTGCCTATCTGACCTTCACAGCCCAGTAACTGGGTAATAATTTATTATTATTCAGTTACTGGGCTGTGAAGGTGTCTGGGGTGTGTGGGGTGTGGTGTGTCATTTTTCTAAACTGCAAAAACGTAGATTTGCTTTTTATCACCACAAACATGCTACAGAATCCCTTACTCACTTATTCCTCACGGAAACCACTAACGATACCAACTTCACCCAAATTAAACGCTTACTTATTAAAGCAACACGAACTCCCAACTCAATTTGGGCAATGTAAAATATGTCTAATGCTAGTCATAAAATATTATAACCTAACCGCGCCAATCTAACGGAGTTTGGAAGTTTCATCAATTAGCAGGAGCCAACTAGGTCAGTCGATATATCACGATTGATCTGCGCCTTATACATAGGTTCATCTACAACAGAAGTGTCTAATAAATCAAGTGCCACAATTTGTAGAGAAGCAATATATTGTATTTATTAATTTTGTTAAAGTAGGTTACCTAACTGAGGAGCTGACTTGTCGCTGCCGGCCATCGTTCGTTCGATAGTCGGCAGCGAAGAGTTCTGGGACGCCGTGGTTTCCTTCTGCGAAACAGTCGTCTCGCAGAAGGAGGCTGCGGAAAGGGTGAGGGAGATCTCGTCCACTCACCCGGCCCGCAGCAGGCGCACCGGGCGTCGTCGGAGGGCGGATAACTTTAAAAATAAAAAACCCCTTAAATGGGTCCAGATGTAGGGGGCGACGGACGTCCTTGAGTCCGTCGCCCCCTACATCAGGACCCGAGGAGGCAGCGCGTAGTGTTCCACGCGCGCCCCTCTTGGACGTCGCGGGGGGAGTCAAACACCTCACTCCCCCCTGACCCGCGGAGGCCCGCAGAGGCGGGCCGGCACCAGTCGGAGGTTGCGGAAGCATCGTACGTTCTCGCGACCCCCAGCGTAGGTTTGAGATAGAACACCGGGGTGGTTTTTAGTCAGCAAGTCTGACAAACCCCTCCGCTCACCCCAGGGTGGAGAACATCCATGAGGATTTTCCACGCTGGAAACAAAAAAAAAAGGTTACCTAACTAAAGTTTACATGGCTAACGTTTTATATCAGGTCGGTCAAAGATATCTATGAGGAACTCTCCCGAGACATGTCCAAGAACTGATAAAATCGACTTCTTTAACATAGGACGTACTGCTTAGCATAAGATTCCACCTCGAACTGACATATCAACTCGTCAGTCTATTTTGTCAGTAGACAGTCGATAAAGCTAAGGGTAATGAAAGATAATACTGCTCATCCATAACTCCCAATTTTCAACCTAATTCCTTAGACGTCTTAGTCGAAAACCACAAGAAAACCACGGCCGGGACATAAACAAATAAACATCCGAATTAGTTGTTTGACAGGATGAACAATTTTATGAGCGGAAAATCTGTAGTAGCAAATCTCAGGGAGCTGTGGAGACTTTGTTGTGTGAAAGTGAAAATTTATCCGGAGGGATATCAAAAGCGCTTTTATCTCGCGAGATGACGTAACATTATCGCAATATCCGTGCGTCGGCGCTGTCCCGCGCCCTGAGAATATCAAGAAGATATATTTTCACGGAACAATGCCTCTCCGGTATCTCAATTTTCATTTCCCCTCGGCGGGACATCCGGTGTGATTTGTAGCACGAGATAATATACAAAACGGTGGCTTCGCGGGACGTCCCGGCCTCCCGACACTGCGTCAGCGGAAAATCTAGGCCCTATCTCTAATACTTTAACCGGCTTTCTTTATAGAACATTAAGCTGATTCTTTTCCACGACCAATACATACATACTTTGTTCTTTTACAATTTATAATGAAACTATAAGGATTTAATGCGCAGCGGTTTTTATACTCGCACAGCTTTGGTTTATTTATTTTTTTAGTTGTTTTAATGTATCTTTGTTAGTTTTAAATGCTTATTTTTTCACTATTTGTGTGTGTTGGGTCATAAAATAGTTTTCGTTCTATCTATCTGCGCTTAAGATGTTCATTTCAGGTATTCGAGAGAGGTATATATTTTTGTCTACATTGTAAAAGTAGATGCCTGTTAAAATAACTGTAAATTCAGCTTTCATTCGTAGTCAGTAAATTTTAAAATAGTTATACTTGCAGCCATTTTTCCGATAAGTACTATTCTTATGAAGAATGGTGCGGCGAATTAAATTAATAATTCTGCATTCCATGAACTCACAGGTAACTACTTTTTTCATTTTCAAAAAGTATTCGCGTAACTGTAGCGTATCTCCATAATTTATAAGGTAGGTACTTTAAATAAAGCTGCTTTTTGGTGTTCCTGCTGCATTCTGTTAAACTGAAATGGACTGTCTGTCACAGGCCATATTGCCACCAATTTGAAATTACCACAAAGATTGAGCCAGTGTAGCCCAAAAACATGAGTAGGCACCGTTGTAGTGGAAAATGGAAAACGCATTTCAGAGAATTTTAAGAAGTATGAAGATTGTTGAAGCAGAAATTGAAAGAGACTTTCTAAAGCCGTTTTTGTAAAAAAAAAAAATCTAAAGTTTTTCAAAAAGTATCGCTCAAGAAGTACTTAACTGAAAACAATGATTTTATTTTAATCTATTAAAAAAAAGAAGGTATAGATTGTGTTTCTCTTTTTATAGGAAATCTATAAATAGGTACTTACTCGAAAGTCAAAAATATTAACCAGTACTTGCCAATTTTGGAGAAAATTTTGTGAAAGGTAATTATGTAACTTAAGCTTTTAATCCCCTTACAAAGGCGATGTTTCGAAGTTTGTAATTTCCAAATGAAGCTGTCGTTATTTCGGAGAAAATCGAGAATCAAAATGACTTTTTTTCATTTTAATGAAGATAATTTAAAAATAAAACGTTGTTAAAATGAACCTTCTCGCAGAACGTACCTCAGCCTCATTACTTTTGTATTATTTGAGTTACAGCGGAGCTAATAAAGCGAAGAGTAGAGGAGTTGAAAGCAAAGACGCAAGTACGTACTTAACCTTTTGACCGCCACGGACGGCTATAGCCGACAAACGAAAACGTGCCAAACACGCCACCGACGTCTACAGCCGTCAAGAAAACGACATTTTTTAAGTACAAAATAAATATACTAAATTAGAAAAGATTTATTTTGTACTTAAAAAATGTCGTTTTCTTGACGGCTGTAGACGTCGGTGGCGTGTTTGGCACGTTTTCGTTTGTCGGCTATAGCCGTCCGTGGCGGTCAAAAGGTTAAAAGACGAGTAATAGCCGCAGAAGTTTCTATAACCGTACCTACCTATATGCAGTTAAAATAGACTTCTAACAGATTCTAGCTTTATTTACTTGTTAAAACTTTATTTCAGTTCACTATAGGCAATAACATTTTAAGCATACACCTCAACATTATTACATTTTAAGTCCATTGAGAGATATTTTCAAACGTTTCAAAGACTAAACGTATGGATAGGTACGGCTCTGGAGATTGAAAATGTGCCATCTCCGGCCTTTGTATGCGAAATAGAGATAAGTTCCACATCAAAGACGTTGTAACCGGAACTATTGAGTATATAGGTACGTTTCTGCCGTGACCACAGTCGTAACTATGAAATGTTTTTAGGACCCGAATTTGTCCAAACATAATGCTAAAGTAGAGATAAGACTGTATTCTATTTTTAAATTAATGTAACTTTCTTTGTATCTTTATTTATTTTTTTTATAATTTATGTACACACGTTATGTTTTTGCGCTGTTTACACGTATAAAAGACGTTTCGTCTTTTATAATTTTTCTTACGTTTTTTAGCAATTTGCAGGTTAGTATCAGATTACATCCTAACTTAATACGAGTATTATAAATGCGAAAGTAAGTTTGTTTGTTACCTTTTCACGCCTAAACCACAGAACCGATCATCCTAAAATTTTGCATATACGTTGTCAGGTGTACAAAAATGGACATAGGGTACCTTTCATCCCGAAAAAAGTACTGTTCCCGTGGAAAACAACAATAACGTTATTATGATAATAGATGGCGCCACGTGTCTTTCGAATCATGATTGAATTATATTAAAAACTTTAGAGTTTACAGTATTTTTTTTTTTATTTAAGCCTAAAACAATTTGTGAGTCTAGTCTAGAGTTTCGATAGACCGGTTTATCATCCTCCTAACTGTAATATTATAGACAAGGGCAAACATTGCAGGTGGCAGGAGTGCATTTGGAAATGCCATGTTTTTCCCATGGCCAGCTATATGTAGCATGTTCGCATATGTCCAATGCCCAGAATTCGTAGCGCCAAACGAAGGACATACAACATTCTGTATAGGAGCGTCCTAGAATAATGTTCCGTTCTGAGCCCATGAGTGCAACGCAAGCCGAGTACAGCCCGAATTGATTATCAAATTCTAAATTAACGCGAGCGAAGCCGCGGGCAAAAGCTAGTATCGTTCTGAGTAAGATTCGTGGCCGTACCAAATTTATTTATAGAATTATAATCATTACATTCATCAATACAACTCCTTAAGTTAGAATTGGCCTTGGCTTAGCGTATCCCCCTTATTAAGTCTGGTTAAGAATACCTCAAAAACTGGGCATTATTAACTGAACAGGCCGGTGACTGTTCTATAGGTAAGGCAGAACCTTAGCCTGTTGCAAAGCGGTTACCGGTAACCCGGAAACAAAGCTAAAAAGCTCATTTTACCGGTTATTCACAGCTGTGCATCCATTGACGAAACTCTTCACAAGAAGCTCTAATACTAATTACTATATTACAAAAAAGGCTTACCTGCCTCCGTTAAAAAACTAATCGTATGTACCTACCCTAAGTTTCAAGATACGGTACCTACTTTCTACTGTGGAGTTGGTTCTCGTTTTGCTGTGGTTGAGTCTAAATATGTCTTGCAAGACGTACCTTTAAAACTTAGTGAAGACTGTTCCAGGTTGCAGCATATATAAGTAAAGTTTATCTAAACTTACGAACGGCTGGGCTCATGCAACCACACCTGGGCCCTCACAACTATTCCTATTTTACTCTGCAACAGAAATAAACCTCCTTTACCGCTGTCTAAAATACGTATGTATTTATTTACAGCGGCAAAGAAACCGCACATCTCCTATCTTTGTCGAAAAATGTCTATAAAAGAATTTTCGTTGGTCATAAACACTACAATAAAGTTTAGTGGCCACTTACGAGTATGAACGTTTGGCGTTACCCTCCGTTGTGACTTCCTCCTACCGCCACTGTCCACTTTTAATTTATCTAATGTGCCCCCTCCCCCCTCACATAACACTGCCAGGCTTTCCGAAGAAATTAATGTTTAATACGACTTCTGCTCATCTATTGAGGTTTTTATAGCGTTACCACCGAAAGTTCTGTCTATTTTTACTAAAAAAGGAAACCCCAGGTTTTAAGGGTTTTTTAGAAAAGGAAACCTTTGCAATTAGTAGAATTACTACAGAATTTATTTTCCAGGTAGTATTATTATATTTTATCGAAACACATGTGTACAAGCAATTCCCATTTTTATCTTAAGCTGTCTCGTCAATTCTTCCACTCCACGATCTATTTGTAATTGGATGTCTGCGAGCATATCTCACGGCCCACCATCATAATTCATCTCTAATATACATAAATGTACATAAAACGTACATTACGATCGTCCTCCATGTCCCCTACGTGAAGTTATCTCGAATAAATCTTTGTATTAATGATAAGCGTTATCATTTATCTCATAATTTATAGCTACCTAATAGAGAACGTACGCCCAAAATTCGATGTAGATACGTCGTTATTTAAGCAAATAAATATGAAGGACCATATTCCCAGGAATAAGATAAAATTGTCAATCTCCCCTCATTCGATAATATTCCTCATGGATTGACCCAGCATATTTTGTGTGTCAGTCGGGTTATTTATAATACGGATAGGAAAGAGGTTGCGTTTATTAATAAATTGAAGTGAAAGTGCTATAGAGCTGACTGAGGTATTCGACAAGCTCAGATAATCGCGATTTGTAAAGGCATTTACAATTTAAATCAGATAAAGTGTGAATTTAATCAAACATTCATCCGATTTACGCACAAATACCAAAATTAGAGGAAAAGTACTAATTTTATTAGAGGTTAGTCTGGAGCCCTAAAGTTAAAAGTTCCGTGTAGGATATTTAGTTGCAGTAGCCAGCAGCAGCGGCGGCTCGCTATTATAAACCTGCCAGTATCTAGCCGCAATCTAAGTTTCAATTCTATTTCTGTATAGATCTGAATATAAATTGAATTTGCAGCCACAATGGAGCGAGCATATTGTCCTCCGCAGGACTTTGCTCGCAGAGAACATTTGTGCTCGACAAATTGATTTATTAACCTGGACCAAAATTGCAGAGGAAAAATCTATTCGTTTAGCAATAACGAGGTAATAAACCCGTTTGTGTTTAAATTATGAACTGCACGACATTAAATGGGGTTCTCATTATTTTAAGCTGAATTATGGATTATATGGAACTACTTAAAGCACTGCGTATTTATCTGATTGGGTTTTATGTAGGTACCTACGAGATTGGTTTCTGGTGAGATCTAAAATATGTACAAATCATTTAATCTCAAACGTTAGAAGAAGAACTTATTGAAACACTCTCATAAACACAGGACCTAGATACATTACCTAATGAAGTCTAGAAAGCTGACAAACCTTCGTGAAAACCTGCCACAAGATGAAAATCCAGGTATAAATAGAATATCGGAAACGAGACCGAATAAGTTAATAAAACAAGAGAGGAATACGCAATTTCAATACAGAAAGAATTCAAGTCGGCCTTATGAGTTGCGCAGAAATCATTCATGGGCAATAACACCCATTTCTGCTGGGCGCCACCTCAGTTATTGCCCCGGGATAGGATTATTGGCAAATTGTTCCGTTCGCATTCCGGCCCGACTCGCACATGAAATATTAAGCACCTATGTACCGATATCGAAAGCCTACGTAGTACGTAGGTACTAACACACATCTCACACACGTATATAAATATGTGCTGAATGATGTAACGTATTTCCTTGTACAACACGTTACTGAAACCACTTATTTCTTTGAATATTTTATCGACATGTAGCGACAAGTCTTCCTTTGTATTTCAATAAAGACGTTATTGGATCAGGTAAGGTAAAATACAAAAATAGTCGGTAAGTACTTCTCCAGTTTCGCACAGCATTAGAACATAAGTAGCTGGAAAACAATTTACTTGACGAAGAGGAATTCTGGAATTTTATAGTTCTATTAAACCTAATCGACAATCATTATGAAGCAGCGAACAATAACAGTAGCAGAGGTACTAAAGATAAAAGACAGGTACGTACCTTCTGCTGTACAGTCACGAGCAATAATATATAAACATTGTCACATTTTCTAAATTATCTTAACTTCTACCATTCAAAAAATATGTGTACGATATTTTCTTCTAAATTACCTAACCATCAAACTGTGTCAAAACTGGGTATACATTGGTTTCACAGTAATGTAAACGAAACAAAATCAATAAAAGTTTACACTTCCAATGTCATTTTTAACTATCCATGACAATTTCTATAACATATATACACGTAATACAAACTGTATACGTGTTATTGGAATTGTCATGTATACATTAAAATGATATTCAAAGTGTATACCTACTTTTTCCTGTTTTTATTTATTTATTTATTTAAACATCATGCACAAGAGTGGTACATAGGCGGACTTAATGCCACAAGGCATTCTCAGGGCATGTTTTGTATTTGGGGTTTTTGTTAAGTTTATTACAGTAATAATTACAGTTTTATAAATAAACAGGGGTTGGTTACTGCAATAAAACAAGGGCTTACGAAATCAGTGTTGTAATTAGTTACTAAACGTAATGATTAATAATAAAGCCTATTAAATATAATAGCGTATTTGTAATCATTTATATTAAATCACAATTTAATCAAGTAAGTCACTATCGCTACACATAATTATTGTTCATTTTAAATACGAGGTATCGGTACTTCCCATCGGGACTGCGGGTCCCGTCGGGGCCTCGGCACAAGGGCTAAGAAGGAACATGGGTGGTTTTTAGTCAGTAGAAGTCTGACACTCTCACACACACTGGTTATTCGATGATTTTCCACCCGCGAAAAAAAAAAAGAAAAAGTATCGGTACTTAAATTAATTAAAATCTTGTGTAGCCACCTTCAGCGTTTATAACATCTTGCAACCTTTCCTGCATTGACGAAACCATATTGTTACATACGTTATTGCCTCTAAAACTATCCCATATCTCATGGACGTGTCTGACCAAGGCTTCTCTGGTTCTAGCTTGGTTGCTGTCCCACTCTTGGACCATCAGCCCCCACAAATTTTCAATAGGATTGAAGTCTGGGCTTTTAGGCGGCCACGGCAACGAATTCACGCAATTTCGGTTACGACTAAACCAGGCCTGAGTGTATCGAGAATTATGGACCCCCTGAATTGTCCTGCACAAAATCAATAGGCGTCAGCTCGGGAAAGTATACCTCCAGACTAGGCAGGAATTTTCGGACACAGCTGGCATACTTATTTTTTGCGATTTAATGTTGCTACATGAATCAGAATTCAAGCGAGCAATATACCAGTATTTTAGACGAAGTTTTACTGCCTAGTCTGGAGGTATACTTTCCCGAGCTGACGCCTATTGATTTTGTGCAGGACAATTCAGGGGTCCATAATTCTCGATACACTCAGGCCTGGTTTAGTCGTAACCGAAATTGCGTGAATTCGTTGCCGTGGCCGCCTAAAAGCCCAGACCTCAATCCTATTGAGAATTTGTGGGGGCTGATGGTCCAAGAGTGGGACAGCAACCAAGCTAGAACCAGAGAAGCCTTGGTCAGACACGTCCATGAGATATGGGATAGTTTTAGAGGCAATAACGTATGTAACAATATGGTTTCGTCAATGCAGGAAAGGTTGCAAGATGTTATAAACGCTGAAGGTGACTACACAAGATTTTAATTAATTTAAGTACCGATACTTTTTCTTTTTTTTTTCGCGGGTGGAAAATCATCGAATAACCAGTGTGTGTGAGAGTGTCAGACTTCTACTGACTAAAAACCACCCATGTTCCTTCTTAGCCCTTGTGCCGAGGCCCCGACGGGACCCGCAGTCCCGATGGGAAGTACCGATACCTCGTATTTAAAATGAACAATAATTATGTGTAGCGATAGTGACTTACTTGATTAAATTGTGATTTAATATAAATGATTACAACTACGCTATTATATTTAATAGGCTTTATTATTAATCATTACGTTTAGTAACTAATTACAACACTGATTTCGTAAGCCTTTGTTTTATTTCAGTAACCAACCCCTGTTTATTTATAAAACTGTAATTATTACTGTAATAAACTTAACAAAAACCCCAAATACAAAACATGCCCTGAGAATGCCTTGTGGCATTAAGTCCGTCTATGTACCACTCTTGTGCATGATGTTTAAATAAATAAATAAATAAAAACAGGAAAAAGTAGGTATACACTTTGAATATCATTTTAATGTATACATGACAATTCCAATAACACGTATACAGTTTGTATTACGTGTATATATGTTATAGAAATTGTCATGGATAGTTAAAAATGACATTGGAAGTGTAAACTTTTATTGATTTTGTTTCGTTTACATTACTGTGAAACCAATGTATACCCAGTTTTGACACAGTTTGATGGTTAGGTAATTTAGAAGAAAATATCGTACACATATTTTTTGAATGGTAGAAGTTAAGATAATTTAGAAAATGTGACAATGTTTATATATTATTGCTCGTGACTGTACGTACTAGTACGTCCCTCGCAGAAGATAAAGCCGAGATTGTACTGGAGAATATTTAAATACGAGCTGAATATTTGCTCTAACTAGGTTGTAACGGTCGATTCCTGCCTCGCGAACGGACGCTAGCGCCCATAAACTGAGAGATAAGACCCTCGACGCGGATGCTGCTCGGTACCTATACTCTAACTGACACATTAATGCGTGAAAATCAATTTTCATATGATTTTATACGTTGTAATACAGAGCCTGATATTGTACTGACCGTTGTTACGTGATATTGCACATAAAAGTTCCCTTCGCCTGAATTCTTTAACCTTCTCAGCATTTATGGGTTTTCTTCCTATACAGACAGACATTATGTCTTAGAAAATCAAAACATATTCGGAAACATACAGCATAACAGTAACGGTAAGTGTAGGACGAAGAAAGAATTTTTTTTCTTTGAAATTTTCCATGTGTAAGACGGAAATTGTAATTTTCAATATTCATTTTTTATGGCTTCATAACAAACGAATTTGACGCCTTCAAAAGTCAAAGTTTGTGCCAAAGAATAGCATTATAAAAGTAAATAGGTACATACCCATACGTAGGCAAAGAAAATGGAATAATTCATATTACCTAGATTGTAGACTTTGATACCTATGTGATCATGTGGTTCTCGGTAAAGTAGAATCCACCATTTCTTTAAGTCAGGGGCGACCGCAACTTGCCGGAATGCTAAAATAGTCATACAGCGCATATCAATATCTTTAATACATTTGGTTGATTCTTTTAGTATTGAATATACGAAAGACCAAATGGGAGATTAACTCTAGGTACGTGAAGTTAGTACCTACCCCATTCTGATTAACTTTATTAATTACTAACCTGTTTGCAGCTCTAAAACCTAAACAAAATTAGCAAAACAAATAAAACGAATGATGAAAATTTGAAACTCCCAACTACGTCCCGCTGAACAATGCTGCGTTACATTTGAAAGTTACATGAAACACTAAAACGAAATTAGGTAACCAAGCACATAATTTCCTAAACAGAAATTGTATATCAGGCACACAAAGCTTGTATGCTTTAAACCAAAAATATAGACAATACGGAGAGAGCAACTCCTATTGTGGTCTCACGTCTTTGTTCACCTATCTATGAATCCTATCGCCTCTCCTTATTACATTTGGGCGTACATTCTCTGGATTCAATGGCCACGGTTTGCCGGGGATGGTACTCAATACAAAATATGCCTTTACCCTTACGATGACAGTGTTTTTACGATTTCAGGAACATATTCGAGGGTCTGAAATTTGCTTTTGGAATGAGAAGAGTAGGCCCCTTGGCCCCTACCTATTCCTGAACGTCTATTCTTGATTTTCGACTAAAGTTGAAACCAATTGGTGTTTTATTTTTCAAAATGTTTTGTTTACCCATATGTATCATAATATTTGCATTACCACGTCAATCATCTTTCAAATAAATCTAAGAAAAACTGAGAAGATAAATAAAAATATTAGATAGGTACATCGTTCTGAGGATCTTGTAACGTTTACAACGAAGTAGAAGGAAATGAAAGTCATAAGTCGGACCATACGAGTGTGGAGTTCGTTACCGGGACTCATCAGTTCCGGCCATGTTACGAGCCTTCGAATTTGCGTGCAAATAAAATTGCTAGCCACATCGGTATCGAACCGGACTGGACTACCCGAGAGACGGACGTAAAGCGGGGTGGGATATAAAATGTGGACTCGCCCAAGTCATCTCCTGCGGATGTTTGCAAGTAGGGACGAGGACGTATAAACAACCTTATATGCCGTTAGGACCGAGATTTTTGTAAATAGTTTTGTGTACAAAAAATGTTGCCCTTATAACCTTATTGTATACCTACCCACACTCAAGTTTTCTGTCAATACCTACGAACCGCCAACCGTTATATAGAGTTTTATTTGTTTGTAGTTATAGTTTTATATCTTATTCAATTTAGGCCTGATTTTTCAATAGTCATATATTTTTTGTATGAGGACTAAATATTGCAGTTTGACAGCTTTTGTATATAAAATATGTCAAACAGTCATATTTATTCTTCAAGAAAAAGTTATCAATACAAGTTATCAAACATAGATTGTAGGTATATTTTATCCTAATTAGCATAGTTATTTTTAAAAAATAACTCAATTAAAAAGTACCGATGGTTTAAAAACTGATGGGATAAAAGTTAGTGCTGAAATTCAAAACGTCAAATGTTGATATACAACAAACAAACCGAGTCGTAAACTCTTCAGTAGCTTGAAGAAAGGCAAACAAAATAAAGTACTGAACAAGCTGTTCGCCATTGAACAATACTACCAATTGCGATAATATCTATTCGCCAGTCATACTTTTCGCTCGCGGCGATTCACCGTGGTCGCGGCAGCAGATTTTATAAGGCATAAACCCTGAGATAGCGGCAGTAAAACTTGGAACTGAGGCAATATGCCAGCTCCCTATTGCCAGTTCCATTGCTTTGTTTTAAGCTGACTAGGAGGGCGATACCTATAGCCACGGTATGACGGTATGAACACGTCCCGGTAGACTTATAACAAATACGGTGAAACACATTCCAATGCAAAATCAACGTTCATCTTTTGTTTATCAACAACATCTATGTTCGGTCACGCATTCGTGAAAGCGTTTTGCTGACGTAGTGCAACCTGAGTAAACAACACACGTTGAATAATTTCGAGACGCTATTGTTTATACTTTTATTACAAAAGCAAGAAGCATACGAATAAAACCAACTAATGTTATAAATGCGTCAGCTGAAAATATTTATTTCGGAGGAACTATAAAAAATAAGAAATTATTATCAAAGGCGAGAGGCTACCAACGAAAGCATTATTTGTTCGTAATATTTTGATACCGCAAATATGATATCATAACTTTTTATGGCAAAACCAAATAGTGTCATCAGTTTCCTGAATGGTCCTAAAGAAGTATCACTCTATTACGGCCGAATAATGCCAACCCTCCCAAATCCGTTTATCGCTACAGTGGTAAGACTCTCTGGGAGGTTTAGCCTGTTTAGATACAGTGCACTCGATATACTTCGTTCAAATTGCGAGTTTTGGTTCTCTACGTGCAACATCATACCGAAATAGCCGACAAAAAGAAAACTGTGATGAAGTTTAACAGAAACAAGGACCTGGGGAAATTGTTTTATACTTACAAGTAAAGAATTTTGAGCGCTTAGATATTTAGCATTAGTGCCTTCCCTTTCTTATATTAAGCACTTTTTGAAGTGAAAACTTCTTTAAGCTCACTCTGCGCTCTTTCTGAACAGTGAATGAAACTGAGACGTCACGCTCGGGTCGGTGACGCTGGCAATACTCACTCCAGTCGGTCGGTGACACTGAATCGCGTATAAACGCGAAAAAACAGAAGAAAGAATTTTAAAAAAATTGAAAGAAGAATTGAAAATGTATGTAGGTAAGTACCTATAAAGGTACCTACATAAATGTCTACTTTCTTGCCATATTTGGTTACTTAAAACGTCAGCAAATATCATCTGTAATTTTCCAACACCCTCGCAACACCTGAAACCCTGAAATAATAAGAAAAAACTAATGACCCCGCTGCAAAGACGAACAAAAAGTACAGTATCGGCTAGTATTCCTAACAAATAGTAAGTAATGTATATTGGTTGAAATATAAATGCACAATATACGAAGCGTGACGACAACGATACTAACTCCGGGCTATGTGCGCTCGTAAATTGAGGAAGTAACCGACCACTAGCGTTCGAGCCGCGGCCGGCTTCGGATTTGGGCACAAATAAAACGAACGTTTTATCAAACGCTGAGTAAAATAGCCGACTAGTGAAATAAATACTTGTAGAACAGAGATGATAAGTTTTAAATTATTTGGGTGCTAATTAGCCATGTATAATCAGCCTAGAATGTTCCCACTGCGGGGACACACGCCTCCTCTCTTCGAGAGGGAGTGGGCTGTAATCCACCACGCGTGCCCAGTGCGGGTTGGTAGTTCACGAAAATTAAGGCTTAGGTAGGCTGCCCCATTCGAAATGTAGATTTAAGCCTAATTCACACGGAGCGATTTAATTTCCTGTAGCATACCATAAGTTCATCATCGTCTACAGTGTTCAGACGATGCAAGAAAAATTACTTAAAATAAGCAACAAAAATAAATATTTTTGTTGCTTCAATTTAATTGTTGTCTTAAAGGATCGCTCTTAGCGATAAGACCGCCCATTGTGTCACCCTTTGTAAAATTTCTATATTTATGTCTGTAATTTATATGGTGTACATAATAAAGAGTATTCTATTCCATTCTATTGTACCTAGGTAGGTAAGAAGGCATATAATATTATATATTTAATATATATATGTATATACTAGTATACATATCATTTTATGCCACAGACAACAAACTTGGATTTTGGTATAAAAGTCAATTTCCTCGTAAGAGACATGTCACCTTTTGATAGTTGAAAATGATTCAGTTAATGTTGGTGTTTCAGGTGGAAAAGCTATCTGAAACGTCAACGCCAGTAAATATTTCTGTGGACATATAATTCATTGTTTTAGAAATTCCCTTCAAAAACAATGAATTCATTTCAGTTCATTTCTTCTCCTTCTTTATTTGAACAATGAACATGAATAATACGATAGTACCTGTCTGTTAGGCGTTAGGTATGCTGTTTTAACTAATGAAGTTTAAATACCGCTACCCATCACTCTGATAGAATCATTTAGATGAGAGCCATGCGATTCTGTAACCATCTCACCGTGAAAGCTTGGGTGAAGTGAGCGTGGAGTGAGCTGTCATTCGCTAGGGATTAACACTATTAAGTGCTCACTTCACTTATGATTTCACGGTGAGATTTTTACAGAATCGACCGGCTGTTCCCTATATATTAAAATTATGGCTTATTAGCCGAACCACACGATTTTTTGCATACAATTCAAAATGTGCCAATTGCCTAATATGTATAACATATTTCTGGAGTTATCGACTAGCCCACAAATAAATTAGCTTCGTGCGAGTCACCTATAAAAAAAATATATTATTTAATTAATACCCGATCGATTCGCCCATTTCGGGCGAGTAAATTCATGCGAATCGACTAATAAGCCCAAATTATAGATCACAAGTTACAAAATCACTTTAGAACAATTTCCATCGCTCACCTTGTGAAAATACATGCTCTTCAACCCCATTTATTATATAAATTCATATCACAAACCCCATTTATATTATAAATTGGGTTGAAGGGAGCCGTACGTTCCTCGCCTCACAAACTCAAATAAAGAAATTTGTGATAGAACGCTCTTCCTAGTGAGTGGATCCCCCTACTTGGGCAGATCTACATACACATCTTGATATGCCTAAGTAGGTAAGAAGATAACAGTACAGTACGTTATACTCAAATAAAAACTGCATGTTAGGCTAAAATTAATAGTACTTAGAGTTAAGCGCCACGCGCACTTACAGTAGGTAAGTACATATACGTAGATAGGTACCGAGATTATCAATGAAAGACGTAGTTAGTATTAATTTCGTATCCTAGTTACTTATACGTATATGTTTTTAAAATGACATAATAGCGAGAAACGTAACAAAAGAGACAACCCACAACCGTACTCTGTGGCGCAGAAGTACTACGAGGTCTGACCGCAAATAAATTGGGGTAATAGTCAGGAGAAAGAAGATTTCTATAAGCGATGCTACCTACTTATTTTAGATCTTAACGTCCTGTCAGCTCTCCAAGCTGATCCTAAACTAATATTTATCTTCTGTCCTTTTCTTAATGAAATAGAAAGAAAAAGATGCACTGCACTGAATTTTAGTTCAGTTTGTGGACAAGGGAATCGGCGCCACTATTTATCTCACCATAGGTACATGCTATTATTAGGTTGTCTCATAAGTTCTTACCACATTTTATTTTTCTCGAATTTTCTCGTATTTAAACTAAAGCGAACTCAAGAAAGTTCTAGATCTTTCTAGTAAGGTAAAGTATCTTTTATGGTGAGGATATAAATAGGCGCGGACGCAACGCAATAATTAGTCTTTAGTGAAAATGGATCAGCGTCAACTGCGAGCTATTATGCTATATGAGCATCGACTTAAAGTCTCTTCAACAGAAACGGCTAAAAAGATTAACACTGCATTTGGACCGGGTACTACTAGCGATCGGACTGTTCGTTTCTGGTACAAGCGTTTTGACACCGGTGATATAAGCTGCGAAGAACCTCGCCCAGGCCGACCCACCAGCTTCGATAAAGATGCTTTGCGTTACGAACTTGAGCTACATCCAGACTCTAGTACGCGCGATTTGGAGAAGGCGCTTGAGCAATAAGTTTGTTACTTCGTCCGCACAGACGAGACTTTCTCGAGGACATTATTACATGTGACGAGAGCTGGATACATTATGAAACTAACACGCGTCATGCCTATTGGATTCCTCGCGGGGAAAACCAGTGGGTTTTCCCCGCGAGGAAGGAGGGAGGAGGAGGTTTGGACCGTGTTCATTAAGTTTAGGCTGGGCTAGTGAGCCCAGCCTAAACTTAATGAACACGGTCGTAAGATTATGTTGTCTGTTTTCGGGGATTGGCAAGGAATGATTTCCTGGGAACTCCTCGAATCTCATCAGACTATTAAAGCCAATCTGTATACGCAGCAGCTTCGCAAACTAGCAGAGATGTTAAAAATTAAGCGGTCAAAACGACTTGGAGTCCAACTTTTGCATGACAACGCACGACCTCATTGCGCCAAGTTAACACATAAACAACTGGAGGAGCTAGGATGGCTGACTGTTCCACATCCACCGTATAGCCCGGATCTTGCGCCTTCAGACTTTCATTTATTTCGAGCTCTTAAATTTCATTTACTTGGAAAAAAAAATCGAAAAATCTGGAAGTATTAAAATTGAACTTGAAATTTTTTTCGAGTCCCAGCCTGCCTCATTTTGGGAGAAGGGTATTCAAATTTTGCCCAGTAGATGGCTGACTGTTGTTGATAACGAGGGAGACTATATAATTGATTAAATGTATTTTTTATTAATAAAAAATATTAATAATAATTTGTTTTTAAACTGGCAGTAATTTATGAGACAATACAATAATTTATAAAACACTACGACTAATAATTTATAAAACACTAGCAGCCTGCTTCGCACGATTTTTTGACTTGACAAAACACCGAGATCACTATACGTAAGGGCGAGGCCACATCACTGCGTTGCGGCGTTGCATCGTAAAAATCTACGACGCCGCACAACGCATCGTGGAAATTTCCGATGCGCTGACGCAACGTACAAATCTGCAATGCGACGACGCGCTACCTCGTAGTTAGTGTCCACATTGAATGAGGTGCGCACGTTTCATGATGGCGGATTACGATATCGATTACCTGATATCCTTAGTTCAGGAACGTCCCGTCCTTTGGGACAAAAGTATATCAGACTACAAAGACATTTTTTTTTTAGAAACTGACATGACGGTTAGCGTCTTGTCGTACGATGTCGTATGCGATGAAATTTTTGCGTTGCGTCATCGCATTGTATTGCTGTGCGACGTCGTTTTTGCGATACGACGCCGCAACGCAGTGTTGTGGCCTCGCCCTAAGTTTAATATTATTGTATTATACATATGAATCTTCCGGAATAAATTCTGTTAATGAAGGTGAAAACTGCATCAAAATCCGTTGCATAATTTAGAAGAACAATGCGGTCACAGATACAGACACGGAAAGCTACTTTAGTTTAAAATTAGTATTATAGATTCGCGGAGGTCGGTTGCCGAAGCCAACCGGACAAACCCTGCACCCAGAACATTGTGTAACACACTTAATCAGAATACGAATGATTTCGAAGGATATCACTAATCCATTGCTTCATATGTCCGAAAAATTAGTCTGCTCAAAAACGTAAATAACGCAATGAATGTTGTTACGCAATTACCCCGCTGTACAGTACCTACCCACCTAAAATGAATCCACCGACTTATCCTACTTAATTGTGCAAAAAAAGTTATAAATAAGATGTGAAGTGCCGAATTATAGGTCTTCAAATATTATAAGCTCCATTAGTTTTATGGCATTAGGGCTTTGATTTATTCGCCTATAAGTTGTTGGACTTATCTAACTATTTTGTTTCGGCCGCCAGAGCCCACTTTACTTCCACGTAAAACTCGGATCTATACGATTAAAGATTTCATCCTTCGATATTGGACGATCGTAATATTTTAACGATCGCCCGACCCTGCAGCAACTCCTTTGTTTTACTGCCCTTATTTTATTATTTATCGAAACATTTGATATAAAAGAGCTATTATCTACAATTTTATGTGATAATTTATCACCCAAACTGCAAATAACAGTTGTTGTAAAAGCGCTTTTTAAAAAGATAAACCATCCTCATTGTGTGGGATGAAGTCGATTTTATTATTTCTTCATCTCTCGTATAAAAATCTCTACTTTTAAACTTCCTGGTATTTCTAGAGTTTACCGAGTTGATTAAAAATAAAATATAGTTTAAAAAAACACGATTTAATAGCAAATCGAACTAAAAATCAGAAAATAACTTTTAATTAAAAATTCTAAAATAAAAATTACGTTATGAAAAGAAAATTAATGTCATTGTAAAAAAGCGTGGTGTGCTTTTTATCATATTATATACAACAATCAACATCGAGCACCCCACGCTTTTACATAATATTATTATTTTTTTATATAATATCTTCTGCCTGCGGATTGGCCCGCGTGGCTGTCGGAAATTATTCATCGGGAACGTGCTACCGGGACAAAAAGTATGCCTATATCCTTCCCCAGGATGCCATCCATCTCCTTGCTAAATTTTATCAAAATCCGTTCAGTGTTTTAGGCGTGAAAAGGTGCGGCGGCGATCTCTCGCGTCCGGCCCTGGTCCAGGCCATGGTACGGAGTACATGGGAAGCCGTCACCTCCTTCTGCGAAGCAGTAATGCTTGCGAAGGAGGAGGCGGAACGCGTGATGGAGAGGTAATCTTTGCGCCCTCACGCCCCTAGTCGCCCTGGGCGTCGGGAGTCAAGAGCCGACTCCCGGCCACCATAGGCGCGGGCGTGCGGACGGCGAGCAATGGGCAGTTCGCCGTCTGGTAAGGACCAGCGGGTCGACAGCGCGTTGTGTTCCACGCGCGCCTCAAAGAGATGTCAGCAGTAACTGACGGGGTCCGCTGGGGCCGATGCTTGCCAGGGTCGCGGGTTGTTCGAAAGAGTTACCGTGGCCCTTGGCACAGGCAACTGAAGGAACACAGGTGGATTTTAGTCAATAAAAGTCTGACACGCGCAACAAAAAAAGGCGTGAAAAGGTACATAATATACAGGAAAAAATTGTAACTAGTGCGAAAACTGAAACCATTAATTCAGCAAATCAGCACATGATTCTAGACCCCCTAGCGAAGAAATATTTCATCGGGTTATCAAAAACAAAAAGCAGCTGATTGATTGAGCTGAAAAGTGCAATACCTACGCGGTGGATGGCAGAGCAAATTTTTTTTTTTTAGGTCCCGATGAAAAATTTCAACGCCCCGTTGAAATTTTTGAATAACGTACTGAATTCATGGTTGTAGTTTTCGCACTGGTTAAAAACTTATCCTGTATAGACAGAGTTACTTCCGAATGGAAGTATGGATTATTATCACAATAATTTGACGGTTGGCGCAGTGGTTAAGCGATTGACTGCTGCGCTGCGTGTCGCGGGTTCGATTCCCGCACGGAACAATTAATATTTTTATGACCTACAAGTAGTTTTTCCGGGTCTGGCTGTTTGTGTATGTGACTTTAAATGTTTGTAAACGCACCCACAATTCAGGAGAAATTCCTATGTTGGGCAACTTTTTCTTTATAAAAAAAAAAATAATAATAATAAGCCTGCAAATTCCCACTCACTACTAAATGTCAGCCTACGCCTACTACTAACCGCTTTCTTTCGTATATCGCAATAATATTACTTCAACGAATAAATACTACAATAACATAAATACCAATACAAGAATAAAATTGTCATTTAGATACCTACCAGTTTATGTTAGTTATACCATACAATATTATGTACGTGATCCGTGAGTGAAATTCCGTATGAAAGCGGAAGACACGTCTTAGTATATTCATAATAACTCAGGGTATTCACTATTCCCTTTATACTCCGACAATATCGGAATTTGATGCGTTGTATATTTGTTTTTGCTTACTTTGCTGTTCCTACGGACAAATCAGAAAATACGGAGTTTAGGTACCGTCGGCAACAAAGGTCTATTGACGTTGACACCTTCCTTTTTTTTAATGCTGGGGCGGTACCAAACCGCCCCACCATTAAACACATCATGCAGCATCAAACACAACACGATGTAAAATTAAAATAAGAAACAAACTCTTCATTTAGCACGTCGAATACTGAAAAGCAGTTCCAATATCGAATACTTTGGGTCTATTTAAATTTAGAATGACATGTAACAGAGTTAACATAGGTAGATACTTTTATTGCTGACCGTACCTCTTGTTGCCTGGAACTGAAGTGGGTACCTATACCTATGTTAGGTATGACCTACGTTATCTTTACATAATAATATGCAAAATCTATGTAAGAAATATCGGATTTTATCTATCGAACAACCCTCGAAGTCGAAACTTAACAATCATATTCAAGTAAGTATACGATATAAGGTATTACAACAACTGGCGGTAGGTAAAAACAAAATCACGTAACATAGTATAGGTACGTAATCTTAGCTGACGGCAAAGTATAAGCAGATAATGGAAACGTGCAATTAATATAAAACACTTTGCTGCTTCAGCATTTATTGAAGAACTTTATAAATATGAGTGCAACGTAATAACTGCACGTAACGTCACGAACGAGGTGGTTCGAGTTATCGCGAAAATGACAGAAAATGGAAATCCGGAGGTGGCACTACTACGTTCTTTTTAACTGTGTTATTATTAAATGTATGTGTTTAATTCGTGAGTAACTGTGCCTATTAATATACCTACTTATGTTGAAAAATATTTTTACCGAAAATTAATTAATTCTTCAGATTTGGAAGCAAAAACGATTTCATTGAACGACGTGATTGCCGCCGAGTCGCAGCAGAAGGAAGCCTCCGAGACCACACTTCCGCAAAAATCAGCAGGTTGGTACTTATACCTAAATAGTGTGAAAGTAGATCTAGAGTGGCGGTAACCGCAAACAAAAATAGATGCACTGCGAGTAGCCCTGTAGAAATTATTATTATTATTATTAATTATAATTATTCTGTAAAAATCTCACCGTGATAACTCGGGTGAAGTGAGCTTGAAATGGGCACAGTGCGATTCTTTAACCATCTCACCGTGAAAGCTTAGGTGAAGTGAGCGTGGAGTGAGCTGTCAGTGTCATCCCACCTGATACTAGGGATTGAGCAAGCAAACATTTACAATCATAATCGAGATTTTAATAATATTTTTATGCTAATTCTATTGATCATTTTATATAATTTCAACGCTAGTATTTTAGTTGTCAAAGCATTACTATTTTGTGGGGTTTTAAAATAAAATAGCAAAACAGAAACTCAGTCAGAATATCAATGTTGTTTTTTTTTTCTTCTTTTTTTTTCCTAGACTAGTCCTGACGAGTCGGTGTGATCACTTCACCCGATTCACGACATTTCGTAAATTGGGTGAAGGGTTCACGCTCTCAAACTACATGCGAGTAAATGTGGGTTTTGACAACTAAAATACTAGCTTTGAGATTATATAAAATTATCGGATGACAGTCGACCAACTTACATTTGCAGTTGCAATGTTTGGGAGAACATGATTTTCAACTACAATGTTAAGTTTGTGATTAATTCATTCCAACTATGGAACCCTTCATTATGTCGATGGCGGCACGACGCTTGGCCACTTTGGGCACTGTTACTGAGTGTTTGGTTTCTAACTTATAGACCGGAGGTTCGAATCTTAGTTATTCTTAGTAAAAATGCACGTGCTCCCTTACATATATTCTTATTTTATCATTTTCAACAGGTACCGGCAAACGTTACTCCTTTATCAAACGCCAGAGGTCGCCTTTGAGGATAAAAAACTTCCTAGAGTCAGGTTTCTTTCGAGGTAGATATTTGATAAAATTCACTCCTTGATAAATGATAAATGATAAATGATAAATGATTTATTTTTCTGTAAGTAGGTTTGTACAAACACTTTTACATGTCAATCATATTTTTTTAAACTAGATGAGGTCGGCGTTTCCTATCTGACTACTCTGAGAAGAAAGGCCGAAACAAACTCAGAGGTCACAGTCTCTTTTAAAGTCCAGACATAATCTTGGTCAGATAATGTGAAGACCATGTAGATTGGTGTCTGAAATGGTCTTTTGAGTAAAGAACCACACAGATTGAGCGGACCTGTCCAGTCAGTGCACGCATTTGTCAAAAATCGTGCAGCTCAACTCAGAACTTGAGGAGCCTTACGATTCGACGAACAATACCAATGAAAGGACATTTGGGTAGGCCGCATAAATGACTCAAACTGCCAGATCATGATTAAAACTAACTAAGAAGGAAAACCTAAAAAAAGAAATGACCCACATAGTCTTCACACTCACAGTAATAATAATAAAAATAAGATACTTTACAAAGTAAATATCCATGTCATTGTTTATATAAAATTCATCAATGTCAATGTGTATATAAAAATCCGGATATAATCTTTGAGGATCATGTAGATTGGTGTCTGAAGTGGTCTTTTGAGGAAAGAACCACACTGAGTGGACCTGTCCAGTCAATGCACGCATTCGTCAGTAACCGTGCAGCTCAACTCAGAACTTAAGGAGCTCAACGATTCGACGAGCAATACCAAGGACAGGACATTTGTGTAGACCGCATACACCACTCAAACTGCCAGACCATGATTAAAACGGAAACAATGATCCACATAGTCCTCACATTCACAATAATTAAAATAATATAAGACTTTAAACAGTAAATGTTCATGTCATTCTGTATATAAATAGATATGTATTTAGAAAGAAAAGAAAAAAAAAAAAAAAAAAAACAAAAGTGTAAATCAGCAAAATAAAAAATAAACAACATTCACTGTCTAGACCTATTGGAGCAGCTCAATCCCAAGCTTTTTTGTCCTCAATATAGTCTTTTACAGTATAATAGGCTTTCTGGCATAGTTTTAGCTTTATAAAAGATTTGAATTTATTAATGCTTAGTTCTTGAATGTGGCTAGGAAGTTTATTATAAAAACGTATACATTGGCATCTAAACGAGCCACCTATTTTCTTGAGCCTTGTTGTAGGAACAACATATTTGTGTTTGTTCCTAGTATTTATATTATGGATATCACTGTATTTTTTAAACAGATTAATATTTTTATGTGCATACAAAAGATTATCATAAATGTACTGAGAAGGCACAGTCATTATATTAATCTCTTTAAATTTGTCTCTGAGGGAGTGTCTGGGACTTAATTTATAAATGGAACGAATTGCCCTTTTTTGTAAAATAAAAATTGTCTGAATATCGGCGGCATTTCCCCACAACAGAATACCGTACGACATCACACTATGAAAATAACTAAAGTAAACTAAACGGGCTGTCTCTAAATCAGTTAAGTCACGAATTTTCCTAACGGCGTATGCTGCAGAGCTAAGCTTTTTTGACAATTTATCTATATGGGGGCCCCATTGAAGCTTGGCATCCAAAGTTATGCCTAAGAATACTGTGGTATTTTCGGGTTTTAACTCTTCACCCTTTATGAGAACACTAGTTTCTACTTGTCTAACATTTGGTATCGTAAACTTAATACATTTCGTTTTTTTTCCGTTAAGAAGTAAGTTATTAACATTAAACCAGTTAACTACTTTTGCGAGGGCACTATTTATATTGTCAGTAACCAGCTGCTGACGTTTGAGTTTAAATAAAAGTGAAGTGTCATCTGCAAACAACACTATATCATGTTCATCCCTTATGAGGTAAGGCAAGTCATTTATATAAATAAGAAATAAAAATGGGCCAAGAATTGAGCCCTGGGGGACCCCCATTTTTACTACAGATCCGGGTGACCTTTTTCCGTTAACATCAACTCTCTGAATCCTATCACTTAAGTAAGAAGTAAGAAGATCCAGAGAGGCGTTCCGAATTCCGTAGTAGTGAAGTTTCCTGATTAAGGTTTCATGAAGAACACAATCGAATGCCTTGGACAAATCGCAAAAGATGCCCAAAGCATCGCATTTGTCCTCCCATGCATTATAAATATGTCCTAAAAGTTCAACTCCGGCATCAGTCGTTGAACGACCCCTTGTAAAACCGAACTGTTTGTTATGCAGTAATTTATTTTTGTTAAAAAATCCTTGCATTTGGTTTAAAATAAGCTTTTCAAAAATTTTACTAAAGGTAGGTAGTACTGAAATAGGTCTATAATTAGTAGGGTCTGATGTACTACCCGATTTAAACAATGGTATGATTTTACTATGTTTCATAAGATCAGGAAACTCACCACGATCAATACAATTATTAAATATAACAGCTAAAGTAGGTGCTACAATGTTTATAATTGACTTAGCAACATCCACAGAATTACCCCATAGATCTGCAGTCTTTTTAACATTTAACATGTGAAAAGTTTTAATTACATCTGTACAGGTGACATATAGGAAGTGAAATTCAGAATCACCAACTGGAACGTTTTCTTTAAGTAAAGACTCTGCAGCAGTGGGTGACGAGCTTAGAGATTTAGTAGTTGACACGGGAATCTCTGAAAAGAAATTTTCAAAGGCCGCGGCGACTTGAGAATCTGATCTAATTACATTGTCATCAATAGCAAGGCTGTAGTCACTACTTCGGTTGCAAGACCTTCCTGTTTCGCTATTAATGACATTCCAAGTCATTTTAATAATGTTACTACTATTTTTAATTTTTGAACTCAAATAACGTGACTTGGCTATACTACAGACTGTTTTAAATATTTTAGAATAATTTTTAACATATAAATTAAATTCAGCAGTGTTTATACAAATCCGTTCATCATATAATTCATAAAGTCGTTTTCTACTTTTATGTATACCAATGGTGGCCCAGTCACTGAAGGAAGCGTTACTATTGACTGATAATGTCTTTGGAATGAATGTTTTATCAAATTGTGTGCAATACATATTAAAAAAATCATTATATTGTTTGTTAGGGTCATCATTAGTCAACAGAAGTGGTAATTTACTTAAGAGTTTAGTTTTAAATGTTTCTAAGCGTTTAGTTGTTTTTGGGTTAACAGTGATATCTTTTTTAATAACTTTTTTGTTTTGATTTGGAATAGTGATCAGCTGTCCGCAATGATCTGAGTCTATTAAATTAATCATTTCTTTGTGGTTTGGTATAATATCTGTATAAATGTTATCTAGGCATGTGGCACTAGTAGGAGTTATTCTAGTGGGCTCCAAAAATAGGTTAGCAAGATTGTATGACTGAAACAAACTTATGATTTTAGTACTTAACCCAGAATTTTCTAACAAATTAACATTGAAATCACCACAAGTGATGATGGACTTGTTTGTATTACAGATTTTGTGCAACACTTCATCCATAACCTTTTCAAAACAATCATACAATCCTGAAGGAGGTCTGTACACACTTAATATAATGAACTGCTCCAATTCTATACAGGCTATTTCAATTGTCCGCTCAACAGAGAGGCTCACAATGTCCTTTCGGTCCTTAAATTTAAGCTGGTTATTTACTAAAATTAATGAGCCACCATGTATAGCATTTACTCTGCTGAATGAACTACCAACCTGGTGATTACTAAAATTGAACATGAACTGGTGGCTTTTAAGCCAATGTTCTGTCATACAAAGAATATCTACGTTGTAACAATTCAGGAATAATTCTACTTCTAAGTCTTTGTTTAAAAATCCTTGAATGTTTTGATGCACCAGATTGATACTGTTTAATTTTTTTACACTTTCATTTGACTTATTAGTTACATTTTTGCTAGAGGTTGCCTCTATTGTCCTAATTTCTAATTTAAATGATGATTAATGTCATTAATTTTAAGCAAATTATTGACAGAATGGTTTGAAATGCCTTTGCATTGCTCAAAAGGAGCAATTTGTTTAGCCAAATTTTTGGCTGAAATAGAAAAAAAATATGATAGCGACATAGCTATCTGTCTTTTGAGATAGGTAGAAAGATAGTACATAACACAATTGTATCTATCTTTTGTCAAATATAAATTACTATTAATATAATAGTTAGTGTCAATTAAATGGATTAGCTTATCATTATAAGTTAAATTATGTAATGTCATGTTTAAATCATATCTTAACCTATTTTCTTCCTGTGGCAAACTGTTACTATAAGGGAATGTAAATAACACAATTTTTCTTAAACTAAGGTTGCACAATGTTCTATGATATTGGAGCAATTCTCCTTTATTTAAATTTCCCCTATTTCCCATAAAAATTAACAAAGTTGTTTCCTGCTTAAAGTTACATTTAATAATTTCTTTCATAATATCAAATAAAGAACAACCAGGCATACAGTAATTTATTACAGAGTGTCCCGGATATTCATCTGTCAGCAAGTGACCTAAGTCCTTTCCAATCTCATCACAAAATAGTACAATATCATTGTTTACAATTTGTTTACATGGTATAAAGGAGCTATTAACAGAAGGAATTGGCAAATCAACACAAGGATCCGGTAATGTGGTATTGCATGTTGACAAGGAATGGTCCGGTGTAGGCACATGGGATGGTATTTGACAGCGATCACAGCTGTTAGTTTGTGAGTTCACCAGCTCATTCATTGCCAAAACATATTCCCTCATTAGATCTTCAGAGGTATTATATTTGTTAGTCATTGATCTTAGTTTCTCCTGTAGATGGTCCAGTTGAGATTGCAAGTCCTGTGTGTCAATGTCGTATTTCCTAGTTTCCTTGCTCCATATTATGTAACGTGTAATCGTAATAACTTGTATATTTTGTTTATTTATCATTATTTTTTCAGATCATACCCCCCTTGGAGGAAATATACTATCTCCACTTAAATATAAAAAGACATATCTGATCAAAAGCCCACTGAAACCAAGAAGGCTGAAACTTATACAAAAATCAAGACACAAACGTAAGAATCAGTCAGCGAAACGTGAAATTAATGGAAATGTGGAGCTCAAACAAAAATATATCCCGCTTATTAAAAGTCTTAGTATGTTGTTTGATAATATTCTCGATTCAGATTCGAGCGAGTCATACGATGTCAAAACAAAAAAATATAAGCAAAATCGATTCTACTCTGAAGAGACTTTCGAAGTCCGTCGCAGCACACATCGATCCGGTTCTAGAATCACAGAATCGAAGTCGCAAGAAGAGACAGTTACTTTTTCCCCGACTCTCACCAGTGCGGTCTCGATTATTACCGAGACTCCCACCACTACCGAGGCTACCTCCACGACAGCCAATATTATTACCACTCGTGACTTCAGCCCTTTCAGACAGAATAAGAACATACCCGTATTACTTCCAAGAAATACCTCTAGCGGTCGGGGAGACGATAATGGAAACGGTAAGAGAAGCGGCGCCACACTTCACGGAAACATTGAAGGAAATATCACCAGGCATCATGGAGATCATGAACATGATGCCGGATGCAGAGAAAATGACTCCTGTGCAGAAGATGATGAACAGAATACCCAAGGTGTTACACGAAACGGTACAAGAGGCTTTCGATTACGAAGACCAACCGGAATTCGAAATGATACCGGATTATTACAAAGAAGAAACAGTAATGAAACCAACTCGCAAACTGAAACCACCGATGACCACAATCGAAAAAATCAATTCAAAACTGGTAGAAACGAAACAAAAAGCGGAAGAATTCTACAAGAACCTGTTCGAAGATTACGAGGATTCATATTATCCAAAGAAGTCAACAAAAGCACAGAGTCTGTACAGCCCAAAGAAGTTCGGGAAGAAAGCGTCGTCGACGTCACACACGATAACGCCGGTTATCAACAATTCACTGACGGAGGTAGCCCAATTACCAAGGAAATTCAAAAAGTTCGTACAGGAAATGAAACAATGATGACAATAAATGGCTTGAACTTCACAACAAGTCAATCAAACACTCCAAAGAAAAAGTCACCAGTTATGATGATATTTGATGGGTACAGTACAGTAAAACACAAAAATGGTCAGAACAAATTCGCAGAAAAATCTATTCGCATACATTCTTAGTGTTAGTGATTTTCAAAGACATTATTTGGTGAAACTTTATATTAGAAGTAGATAAGTGTTTTGTACAAATAGTTAATTTTGTAAAAAACAAATAAAATTATCGGCGTCCTTTTTTCCCCTTGCCCTTGTGACTTGCTTGCGCTGCCTGCGGCTGTTGGTCCACTGGTCTGAAACAGAAAAAATATCTTATAATATGAAGCAAGTTTTATGTTTACAATCGTATCGTTAGGAAGTTCCTGTTTCTGGAGCCCTAACCACCGGCAGTTTGCTGCCGATATTATTGGACTACTATTTTGTATATTTATTTTTTTATATATAAAAATATATATTTCAAAATGTATTTAATAAGTAACAAAATAAATAAACGCAATAAATAATAATTAGAGGTTCGCCCTCTATTACATGGAACTTTAACATATCTGGCAAAAATCTGGGAAACTTTAGGTACAGCTCTGCCTAACTCTTTGGGGATTACAAGTATGTATGTATGTAATAACCCATTATTTCAGGCGACACAGGCCCATACCTAATAAATAACTTTAAACCTAAACATATATTATGTTATATTTATACTGTTTTATTTTATGGTACAACCACTACTTCCCAAGGTAAAAACCTTGCTAAAGACTTCGTACAGCTATGAATAGCCTGTAATTTAGATAGTGAAATTAACAGCCCATCTTTATATAGTTCTTATGACATTGTTCAGAGGTAAATAAATAAAATTGAAGTGTGTGTTTATAATGTCAAAATAACAGCTTTTACTGAATGCATATGAATGTATCTACGGTACTTATAATAAAAAAAATTAAACAAAATTGATACTTATTTTGATGTTTTTAATAAAAACGTAAAAACTGCGAGATGCCATTTATTAAAACAAAAAAAGATGTGAGTTCAGTACCAAAATGTAAGAGGGCTCTTAATAGATAGTTTCCTCTATGGAAAGTTCAGCAAAGCAATCATTTTATTGAGAAACAAGCCTTTCCGTGTATACATTTCCTAACTGCAATTATATACAACGTGTAACGTTAAATGCGCAAAACCTGAAAATAGTTTCATCAGAATAACAAGCAGAATGAATTGAAACACTTTTTAATATAGGTCACAATTTTCAAAAAATCTTCATTAATAATGTTGCCGTGTCTATTTATTAATAGGTCAAGCAAGCAAAGTCAGCGCGGCGCAATGGCCCGGTGACGACTCCTCCCTCGATAAAGCATTGTCGCAGACGCAAGAAACGATCAGAATGGCCAGTAAAACTAAAACAGCACATAAAACCTTTACCATTTTTTAACGACTAATTTTTTCTCTGAAAAATCACCTGTTTTGTCTTGTCTTCAGCTTGGGTATTGATTCACCAATATGCTTCATTACAGCCTCACGAGTAGGGAGATCTGCTTTGACTGGAGAGCCATCATCATTCTTTAATTGCACTCTGATTCTCCCTCTGAACAATATTTCCTGTAATTAAAAATCTGCATGTTAATTGACAAATGCATGCACTAACTGGACAGGTCCACTCAGGTTCTTTTCTCAAAAGACCATTTCAGACTTCAATTTACATAGTCTTCACAATGATCTGACCAACATTATGTTTGGACTTTAAAAGAGACTGTAACTACTGAGTTTGTTTCAGCCTTTCTTCTCAGAGTAATCAGATACGAAACGCCAACCTCATCTTGTTTTTAAAATATTGATGTGTAAAAGTGTTTGTGCAAACCTACCTACAGAAATAAAATTGTGTACCTAATTTAATTAAATAATATAATGAATAAATAGACTTATTACCACAACTGGTAGAGAACGAAATATTACCTTGCTGGGTTCCCTAGGATACAGCTTGTTCTCTACGCCCACTCTGAGACCAGCCGCTACCAGGACATCTCTGATCTCCTGGTGAGTTGGGTTCTCCACACAGTGAGACTTCGACAGTTTACGGCCCTGGGCCAGTGTCTTCTTACTATTCAAATATGCAGGATAAATACATATCCATCTGTGAAATTAAATGTTGCTTATTAGTATTTCAGCAGGCAGTGGCACTAAACTCAAGTCACACTTTCTTAAAAACGCGTCTAGCACAACGTGTTGTAAATACAAACGTTCATTTTGTTACATATCTATACTTATAATTCTGTGGATATATTCATGTTTATCATAAGGTTACCTTTCCACGTCGCTGTGTTTCTTTTCTGGATTCCAAGAACTTATCATAGCAGCCATGATCTACTCCTCAAAAAGCCGTTCACGATTCAGTTAATATATCTTAACTGTTAACACAGTTTCTTTTAATTTCAACCAAATAGGAATATTTCTATCAGATTCCTAAGCCACAAACAAATACGAATGGAATTACAATTGGCATTTAATTGACAGTGACGTTTCATTAATGTTCCACGTTAGATTTATTGGCATTTGGGAGCTCCGTTTAGAAATTACTGTTGCGATCCCAAAAACATAATACACAAAGATTTTGTGATCAAGTTACACAGAGAACTAAAAAAACAGCGCTTCTAACTAAAAACCATATAAATATGACTAAAATCATACCCCCTTACTAACACGTTGTATAACATCTGAATTGTTACACAACGCTTTGTCTTCTTCTTAGAAAAAGTCGAATTACTGACAACTGAATTAGAGAAATCGGTGTGTCTCCGATATAATACGTATATTACTAAGGGGGTAAGGGTCCACAGAACACATAATTATACTCAAGATTGGGTCTCACAATGTAAAAAGTCACAATCACAAGTCTCACAATCAGCGTTGCCAACGTATAGGGAATTCCTGAAACTGCAGGGAATCTCAAGTTGATATGGGATTGGCATTTTGCTGAGAAAAGGTGGGGATTTTGACATCTTACCATTAAATAATATCGATTGTTCATGTAGGGAATAAAATTATATGAACTACATATTTAAATGTGCAATAACTTTGATCTGGGTCTGTAATGTTGTGCATGTTGTTTACAAAAAAGAAAAAAAAAGTAACCCAAACATTAAAATTCTGATGTCCATATTCCTGATACTGACGTTTTCAAACAGCAAAAATTTTGTTTTCTTAAAAAACAAAACAGATACTGTATTTAAGTATCTTTAATGGTAAGATATGGGATTACAAAAACTAGACGGCAGTGTCAAGTTTAACCCTTCGAGCAAAATGCTCAAAAAAAAAAAAAGTATGTAAAAATGTCCGATATGAAAAATCAAAAATAAATAGTAGTTGAACTTGTATCATTTTTTAAAATAATTTTGAGGGGAGTTTGTGTCAGCAGATTTTTATCCCCAATTTGGGGGACTTGGATTATTGGGGAATTTGATAAATTAATATTGGCAACCTTGCTCACAAGACAAGTGTCACCACAGAACATATATACCCTACAGAGGGAAGAATAACTGCTCCGTACAAATTTTAGGAGGAAATTTTTCCTTACCGACTGGCGCCATCTATATTCCGCCCACGAAAACTAAGGAGTAGAAGCTAGGGCGCGAATTTTGAACTACAGTGTATTTTATAGATACTTTGTATTGCATTTTATGCACAAGTACAGTGCGTTTCTCGATAGTTTCCTACAAGATGGCCAATTTTTGCTCAGCAATAATTGACATCAACAATCACTATCGAGAAACACACTGTACTTGTACATAAAATGCTAAAATTTATCTATACAGAGCAGTCTAGTAAAACAAAGATTAGTACTTGACATTTTTATTTAGCATGTGAATAATTATAATTTAAATAACAGATTAATTATTATATTATGACTGATTTTGCTGCTGACTGCGAACTCATCGCGAAATTAAACACAAAATCAAACAAGAGTCACTGTCTCAACACCGAGTCTATATCTCACAAATACACACTTAATTTCACCAAAACACAGGAACGCAGGAGCAAGCTCGACTCAACGCTATCAATGTTTGTAGAATTAAATGGAACTAGTCTATTTATTACAAATAAACAAGTACAACATAAAATGGTGCGCAAGCGGCGGCAGACATTTTTCTTGTGACGTCAACGGTCAATGTCATAATCAATAATGACGTGCGGACGTTAGTGTTTCCACACATTATCCCCCATATCATTTTTTTATTATGTAATAATCAATTACATATGTTATATTCCTCAATGAAATATATTTGTGTAGTATCAGAATATTGGCTAAAGGTTTTTTCAAGGGTAATTAATTTTAAAAGTCAAATAATAAACTCATTATTATGGAAAATACGAAATCGTTTTTTTAGTGGCAACATTATACATTCATCTCTTTTACTCTGATGGCGTTGTCTTTTTCTTGTTTTCAAGCCCACCTACATACAGTTCGTAGAACAAAGTTGACAGACCCTGAGTGTCACTCTTTACATAAAAAAAAGCAACCTAGAAAACTGTAAAAGTTTTAAAATAAATTAAATCTTTGTTTGTTTGTGCCTTGATATTGATAAAAAAAATCAAATCGAACTAAAAGTGTAATAAGATAAAAAGTTTAACACATAGGATAATGTCTCATTTAGTGGCAACCGACAAATATATTGTAGTAGCTAAAGAACTTCATGTGGATTTCTATGACTATTCAAACCATAAAATTATTGATGTCCCGCTAACTCCCAAGAAACCTGAAAAAGATTATATATCTGATATTGCAATTTCCAATGACTCCAGTCATTTAGCTGTTGTAACAGCGACATCAAAACAACTGTTACTTTATGATTTAGTTCAACTAGAACATAAACAAACTTTTAATATACCAAGGAGTGCCAGTAGAATAAGATTCACAGTTGATAATTCACAGATTTTAGTGGCTGATAAAAGTGGCGATGTCCTTATTTATGACATAAAAAATGGTAATTCTGGCACTAAACTTCTGGGCCACTTGAGTTTACTGTTGGATGTTTTACAGTCAAATGATACACAGTGCATCATCTCATGTGATAGAGACGAAAAAATAAGGGTTTCTTGCTTTCCCAACACCTACAACATCCAAACTTATTGCTTGGGTCATAAAGAATTTGTGAACCACTTAGAATTTCTGCCTCACAATGATAAGCTCTTGACAAGTTCCTCAGGGGACGGTACTATCAAAATCTGGGACTACACTGAAGGTAGACTAGTTCATACAATAGACACCTCTAGTGATGTGAACGATGATCAATTGAGGCAGAATTTTATAAACATTATGGATGAGGGCGGCATTGAAGTTACTACCTTACCAATTGTACATTATACAGCATCTAAAATGAATGAAAATTTGAGTTTATTGGCTGCAATGGTGCATATGTATAATGCTGTCCTTATTTACACTGTAAATAATATAGATAACAAATATAGCCACAAGATAGAAGAAAAACTAAAACTGAAACAATTTCCAAGCGCAATAAATCTTCACAAAAACACACTTTTTGTGTTTGATGACATAGACTCTACCATCATTGTATACAAGATAGAAGAAAATAATGGATCAATTACTGTTGAAGAAAGTAATAGCATAAAAATGTTTGAAAATAAAAATATTGACACAGAAACTGAAGAAAGTCAGTTAGAGTCCATCAAAGTATTATACAAAAGGAAGTTTGATAATGTTCAAGAATATCAAGAAAGAAAAAAGCAAAGGCTCGAGAAAACTTCAAAATAATTAAACATTGTCATTTAATTAAAATAATTGTTTAATCCTTTGGAATTGATTTTTATTATTTGGCATCTTACATGAGTATTAGGTAACACTACCTAACAGACAATGACCTCTCACAAATTAATTTATCTCCTCCCCAATGCAAAACGTATTCGAGTCCACCCACTTTTATATAGCTCATAATAATACAGTACAATTTCACTAATCCGGCACTTCAGTAGACTGATGCGTCCAATAATCTGGCACCCTCTAGTTTTCAAGAGTGCTGGATTGGTGATATAGTGCTGTATTATTATGCCATGCTAAATAGTATATTGCTAGTGGACCCATCAGGAAGGTCATCGGCGTTACGTGAGGGTTAAAGTGTACCCTTAAGGAGGGTTCTTGGCATTAGGTTTGAAACTGTTAAAACATTGTAAAATTTTAATAGTGTTTTCAGAAGTCTTGTCGCCATGCCATGACCTTCCATGTACTAGTGGGGTGTGGACGTAAATAATAGAAAATATAAAAATTTAGAAAAAGTTCGCTCGCTCTGATCAGAGGGAGAGATAGGAGTGTTCAACATTTTATGAAATTTTCACGCAACATAATTTTTGTTTTATGTTTTTGTGGGAGTTCCAGGGCCTTAGGCATGTTCTAGGCACGCTCGTTCCATCATAGACCTCATCCATCGCTTTCCATCAGGCGTGTTTGAGTTCAAGAGGGCCCATTCAGAAATAAAAAAATTGTAACATAACATACTTATTGAATTGCAAATATCATGTCATTTTTATTAATGTTTAACATAACCTACTTATTTTTTTTTTTTTAACAGCTGACTAACGTTCAGTTTCGTATTATTTACTTATCGTCACTAATGATTTTAAAATAACGGCAAAGAACGAGTCGGACTTGCGCACCCAGAGTTCCTTACCTTGGGAAAATATCTTAGAATTTTCCTAAATTTTATATTTTTGCGAAGGCTTATCTATGTTTGTTTGAGAAGGAATCATGCTGATTTCTCAAAACTACTAGTAAGAGACATCGTTTTAGGTTTCCTGAAATATTTACATAAACTTCTACCGACTAGATTTATATCAGAATATTTTTGGAGAATAGAATATATTTGTAACCGTGTAAAAGATAAGTACCTACTAATAGTAAAGATGAAGAGTTTGTTTGTCTGTTCGTCTTTGGAATCTGTTCCAACGCGCTAATCTCTAGAACTACCAGTCGGATTTGAAAAATTCGTTTTGCATTTGATAGCTCTTGAGGCTTTGATTCTTGAGGCAGGCTATATTAAAAATCACGCTACGACTCTTTGGAGACAAGCAAAAAGACAAAAAGTAACAAAGAAAGCTAAGCAAAATCGAAGTAGTACCGCGGGAAGGCGATGCGATGCGTCGGCGTGGGTCGGAGGAACAAGAATTTTCGAAGTCGCAGGCAGAAGTCACATATACCTAAAGGCAATGTTGTACAGCACCCTAATTGCGTAACACACGATTACTCTCAATTTGAATCATTTTGAAGCATATTGCTAATCCATTGCTCCATATGTTCGAAAAATGTGTCTGCTCAACAACGTAAATAACGCAATGGATGTTGTTGAACTGTCAATTGCTACTGATAGTGTGTTACGCAATTAGCCTGCAGGCTCTAATCGTTCCCATAATTGACTATGGTGATGCGTGTTCGTGTGGAACTTCTATACTTAATAGAAACTTGACTGCCTTCTCAGTAATTGCATTCGATTCGTTTTCAATCTTCGTAAATATGATCATGAATCCGCGCACTGATTTTTTTAAAAATTCGTTAAACATTCGTCAGAGAGTTGAGGGTTCTGTCTATGTTGTTTTCTACTCTCTTCAAAACCACTTCTCATTATTACCTGACTTCCCATATTCAAAACTTATGCCCTGCCCATAGTAAAAATCTTTCGAAGTTTAGAAATTTTCTTGGTGCCCAATAAAAAGTGCTGCTGGAGAGTTTATTGCACCACTTCTCCACAGCGAAAGCACTAGGAAGTGGTGGGCGGGCGTTTTGGGGGACTTTCTTTTGTAATTTTGACGTTCGAAAAGTGGTGATGCTCAGCCTAGTTTGAATAACTGACTTTTGATTTGATTTGAAAACTTTTTCCAGTCGTTAATCGGGCCGGAGTTAAAGACAAAAATATGACTACCTACCTGAAGTATTTGGAATTATCTCTTAGTGCAATAGCTATAAGATATAAAGGGACAAATTGAATTATCTAGCGAAACTTAGCAGACGTGGTGGGAATTGATATTATGTAAACATGAAAACAGTCATTTATTTTGAGGTCACTTTTGGTTTATTTGTACGAGTAGATAGAAGATAAAAATACCTCTGTTGTCGAAAGATAGGTAGTTGTACAACCCATGAATGCCTTAGGGTATTCAGGCGTGCCGCGTGCGTGATGTTTTGTTATGTTAATATACTTAATAGTGATAATGTTTAGTTAAGTTACTGTTTATTAATTGGTTACCTAACTTATTACGAGAATTAAGTTTTGATGTTAAAGTCACATTTAGGACTATTTAACTCCGAACAGCAGTGGTATTCTGTAATAATCTCACCGTGAGAACTTAGGTGAAGTGAAAGTGAGTGGGAAGTGAGCTGTCTGTAGGGATTAACACCATTGACACTGCTCACTTCAAACTCACGGTGAGATTTTTACAGAATCCACCGGCAGATTAATAATTCTGAGTCTGAAGTCGTAGTAGGTATGTAAATGATTGCATCCCGCTATGACTGTACCATATAGGCTCACTGGGTGGGAATAGTTACGGGAAGATTGTAGACGATAAAACTTTATTATATAATGTAACTACCTACTAACATAGACCGTAAAAAAATTGTTACTAACACATGGATTCTGTCTGAAATAAATGGATAATAATAATTATAAATGAGATCTTTTCGATCGATCGATTGATGAATAACGCACCAAGCCGCGTTGGCTACATTATCGCTCTCATTTTGTGCGCTGAACCACAAGTTGAACACGCAAGTACATATTTTATCGCACACTGGATTTTCAGTTCTTCTCTGTGTTGAGCCGTGGAAAACATCGCCCATGCGTACCTGGGCTAAGGGTCACGAAGTTCCGTAGCAACTTCTGCCTCCATTTCGAAAGTTGTTAACGTTCTAATTTTGCAGCTATAACTTTTCGAGTTGACATCAATGTAGCCCATCGTTAGATGGCCCCTTTTTTATCGCCATTGTTAAGGCTGCTTTTTCATCAGAGATGTGCTATGCTACGTTACTAATGCGATGCGATTAATATCCACCAATCATATTCATTGGTCCACGTAGCATAGCACTGGTGAAAACGGTTTCAACTATGTTTTTTTTATACGGAAGGTTGCGTGCCATGGATGGGAGCTGTGGATGCGCGAGTGGACGTTTAGCTATGTGCTGAGCAGAGTATTCCTGGTGCCTTCCCTACTATCGATACATCGCATAGCTCGAGCTGCGCAAATTCCTCGCACAGATACCCCACGGCGGCGCATCTTACTCGCTCTGCTACACGGCTTAGCATTAGCGAAAACGGTTGCATAGTTCCGTACTTTTCATATTATAGTAATCTGTGCTTAGCTTTCACATCCTCGCAGCATAGCTGCATAGTACATCTCTGAGGGAAAAGCAACCTAAGGCGCAGATTAACGCAGGTGTACTACAAGGTTAGTGCAAAAAAAATTTGGGTGTCTGTTCCATGGGTTGTGTGTTCGACAAAACATGTTGTATAAACTCAGGTCGTACAGCCCGATTCTAACTTTATGGCGGCTCGAAACATGAGGTGAGGCTGCGCAGTAACATTTCATCTGAGCGGGAGTGTGAAATGAGGCACTGCGCAGAGAGTAGTGCACTTCAGAGCCGCCATAAAGTTTGAATCGGGCTGTATGTGTTTATAACTGTGTTTCCCTGTGTATCACAAATAAAACACCAAGTCAACCAGGTAATTATTTATTATCTTTGTTACAATTCAAACAAGAAATGTGAAATGTGCAAGTCTTATGAGGTTTTATAAAAAATAAATGAAACCTAAGTATATTTCAACATTAGTTAAGCTAACAAGTTAATCTAAGCCAAAATCACATTTTAACTAAACACAACAAGGCATGTTATAACTAAGTTATAAGATTCTGGTATTTTTAATACTTCTTGCTTTTCAGAGAAGAGCAAAGTTCAACCTGGCAAAAGATTCAAGAAGTTCATCGAACTTTGATATATTTGTATCACTATAATAATACATATTTAGGTATCTAGTTTTTACAATCGCCATTATATCTAAATGCAATAAATACATACAATCTGGATCGTTTACGTAATTTACCTAGATTTAAGCACATTAGCAAAGTTGCGGAGCTGAGAGCCAAGATTGTCGATTTCGTTCAGTACACTATCAACTTCATTTTTCAGTTCCATCAAATCAGGCAAATTGTTACAATCCGGTACATTAAGTAGTGTTGTAAATATCTTGTCCCATAAACCAACCTTCATGTACCTGAAAAAAAAAAAAAACATTAAGTATATTAATTAGTATCTTAACAGGTTCCCTGTCCACAAAGTAGACAAAATAGTTAAACAATGAACATGAATCATATGTGATTCATGGGACAGGGAATGGGTTAAATAAAAAAAATAAAAAATAAAAACAAGAAAATTTAACAGATTGCCTTGGATGAGCTATTCTGGACGGATCTAGACGCCGCTTCGTCCTCGTGGATGTCGGAAATTATCTCACGGAAAAGTGCTACGGAGACAAAAAGTAGCCTTAGGATGTCATCCAACCTGGCCAAATTTTAAAGAAATCCACCTAAAACCACTAAGCCTTTTCACGCTTAAACCACTGATGGTTTAAGCGTGAAAAGGCAACATACAGACAGAGTTGCTTTCAAATTTATATTATTCGTATGGATTAGTTGCAAGCTGCGTTGACGCTTCCCAGTGGAAAAAAAAACTGACAACAAAGATGGATTGATTGTTGAAAATCGAGTTTTTAACTAATTTCTGTCAAGTAGGAATTGTTCATAGTTAAAACAGAACAAACTCACCTTGGAAGTTTTTTGTCTATATTCCATTGTCCTAAGCGATTAGCTACTTTCATATAACTCCCCATTAAGATCACATGTATTGTACCAGCTAAACAGTACAGATCGGTTTGGTAAGTCCAAGGCTTGCCTTCCCTCATCTCAGTGCAAGTGAAACCTTCTGTTGAGATCAGCTAGAACAAACATTTTATTTCAGACATAGATATTTATCATTAAAATTCAAGAGCCTACATCCATCCCGTAAGGGCCATCTTTTAGGTTCTTTTATTTCAGTTCTTCTTCTGCATTGAAAACTTACCTCTCTAAAGGTAGTCCCTTCAGGAAACAAGGACATGTCTATAGCGCAACCAAGATCGATTAGTTGTAAAGATGGAGTTCTCCATTCCTGTGTAGGTCTGAAAAAAAAAAAAGGAAAAATAAATACCTAAAACACATTTTTTAATTCAAGCTTCATAACTGGTATGTTTCATATACCAGTGGCTTTTTCGAACCCCTACTACTTCATAAAATCTTAATGCTGTGAAAATAAGCAGCCGTTTCGTAATGCCGCGAAAAAAATAAAATCATAATTATACAGCGTGTAACGGAAAGGGGGTATCAACCCTGAAGGAGGTGAATGTGCTCATGAAACTCAACAACTTTCCCCAAAGAACATAGGCCGAAATATGAAAAAAAAATTTGGCCTAAAACTTAATTTATGGTCAATGACAGGTCATTTAATTGTCACTGCTTAAAAGGACATTGCTTTGCGAGTTTCCGAAATGGCAAATGCAGGTATGTGTTAATTTTCTTATTTAAATTTTAATTAAACATCAATTCTATTTGCTTTATGCCATCTAAACGTAAATACTTAAAATATTATGTGTAGTAAATTTTTACTTACTACAAAAAAAAGATCAATCTTCCTCGAAATCTCCTAAAATCCTTATTAATTCCTCTGCACTCGACATTTTGCGATTCAAACACAGCCACAATACCCAATGAAATAAATTAGTTACTCACTAATTCATTAATAATATTTAACAATGTCCCCTCACTATTATCATTATGAGTTCGCTTGTGACGTCACAAGCGGTTGCATATATACAACTCCGGCGCTGGACTCCTTTGAAAACATTAAAGTGCTAGGGTTGTTACTAAAATACGATTTAGTAAAAACAGTCACTTCAATTGTAATATGAATCTACCTTAAATCATGTGAAGTTTTAGATGTTATAGTTAGAAATAGAATCAAACAGCAACAAGCATTTAATTACTTTCTAATTCTGAATGCCTAACTTATTTGTATGTTATTTGAATAAACTAAAGTTGCCATTAATGCGCAATAAATAAACTTATGTGTTACATCACTACTGTTGTATTTATACAACTCTGGCGGTACATGTTAAGGTCAAACCTGCATTTTGCGATGAGTTTTATCCATTTTTTTCACCGTTAATTTGGCGCTTAGCATAAGTGATTTTAGGGAAAATGAAAGAAATTCCTTGAATGGCAAAGGTGGTCTTTATAATTATTATGAAATTGCTGCTACGTAAATAAAAATACGCTTGAAAATCACTTCGTAGACTTCAGTTGCGAATTTACAACTGTGGTGCCAGGGGCTCAAAAATGATAAGTTGCTTATATACAACTGCGGCGGTTAATGGCTTAAAGAGGCTGTGCTTTATTTAAGTTACACCATGTATATAAAATGCTATACTTACATTTTCATCAACAAAAAGTTGTCTGGCTTGATGTCGGCGTGAATGATCTGCGCTTTATGGAGATAGTGAATTATCGACAACATCTCTGATGTCAGCAAGATGACGATAAATTCATTAATACATTTAGAGGTAGCAGCCCTGATTTTGTTAGCGACGTCTAAAAGAGATCCATATTTGGAATATTCCGACACGAACAAACTGGCGTTATCTCCTAAGAAGGCCGTCGTTATATCCATGTACCCTGGAAGCTATACGCAAAATAATTAGAAGAAAAAAAATCAATAACAAAACATTAAATTACTAATCACAAAAAATATTACCATGAATGGGTCTTTTATTCTTGATTTTATTTCCTGACAAATGTAGAATTCCCAAGGTCGACTCGGCTTTTGATATTTCGCAGCTACAGATTTATTACTATGTAAATCAAGACAAAGAAAAACTGCACCGTAATTTCCTTTGCCTAGCTGCTTTTCAATAGATAATTTACTGTGTCCAACACTTACAACAGTTGCCAGTTGTACCTTAGGAACAGATCTCACTTCAACATATCCATCTGCATGAGTTTTATTTGGGAATTTAACATATTCTAGCAGAGAATTCAGAAGTTTTTTACTGAATGGATCAATTAATGCTGGGAATTCAATATCAGCTGGCCTAGGTATGTCACTGGTTTCTACTAAGGATATAGAATGAGTAGATTTAAATGCAGCACACTCCATGGAATTTTCACTATCCACATCCATTCCATATCCATCAGACTGTAAGTCTGAATGTCTAGAATAAACTGCTGAGATCCTACTCTCTTTGCTGACAGAGTCTCTGCTGTCCTCAGACTGAAATTCAACTCTGTGCTCAAAGTCCAACTGCCTCTTAGAAATATCTTTTTGTTTGTCAACAGCATGGGACACCTTAGCGGATTGAATAGGTGTTCCTGTTTGTGCTGTCGTCATACCGTCTTTACTATCAGAATCAGACATACCAGACGACGGAGGTATCTGAGCCTGCTCAGGACTGGATACATACAAATTTTTGTGCATCTTTTGAGAAATACTCGGGCTATTCGTGAATTTAGGAGTATTGGCATTATCTTTGGGTTCATTTCTGTTTGAAATGAAGTTTAGATACTGGTTTGAAAAACCAATATCTGGTGAATTCTGGCCAATCTTCACTGGATTAGGTTGGTCATGTCTCACATTCCTCAGTGCCGATGTAGGACTCTTGTGTGTTGGTGCATTTTTAGGCACGCTATTGTTTTTACTTGATACATTTAAATCTGCTGCTGTAGCATTTTCCTGTCTCAAGTGCATTTCAGAAGCTTCTGGTGGGACATTTGCACCATGCGCCGCGGGACTACGGTAATTGGTTTGAGGAGCCTGAGGACTTTGATATATCTGGAACGACTGGTTGTTTTGAGGTCCATACCCAGCTGGAGAGTTCTCAACCATTTGCTTAGGATGCTGTCTGTACGGATTTTGCATTGCATTAAAGGTTTGGTTGCCTGAATGGCCGGGATACATGTTTGAATTGTTGTATTGATTATGCACGTAGCCCTGTTGGTTGTAGCCTTGAGTAGGAGGTGCAGCTACTGGGCTGGGTCTCTGATAGTACTGTGCATTTTGATATTGTGCTTGATGTGGAGGACTTTGAAAAACTGCTGGTTGCTGCTGTTGGTGTTGTTGTTGCTGCTGTTGGTGTTGTTGGTGTTGTTGTTGCTGCTGTTGGTGTTGTTGTTGATGCTGTTGTTGTTGGTGTTGTTGTTGTTGTTGTTGGTGTTGTTGCTGCTGCTGTTGGTGTTGCTGTTGATGTTGCTGATTTACATAAATATGCTGTCTGTCAGTTTGACTGGGATAATGATAATCCTGACGGCCCGCATAATTCTGTTGGGGGCTCATCATTGCATGTCCTGGACTATGATAGCCAACTTGATTGGAGTAAGTTGGACTCTGAAAACCGGGTGGAATGGCATGAGGACTTTGCATACCAGTGTGTTGTGGACTATGGTAAGCATTAGAATTAGGGCTGACATAACCCTGTTGTGGTTGCTGAGCCATCATCTGGTTATTGGAATAGTTCTGTTGATAACTGTAATTTTGCTGGTAGTGTGCTGCATGCATTGACCGTTGCTGTGGAGAGTAGCCGTTGTAATTAGGTGGCATAGGCTTTTGGTACTGATGGTCGTGCGAGGGGTATGGTGCTGACGTGGATGCAGCGGCTTTGTTTTCCGGCATCTCTCGCTTCTGCGTATGGATTCTGGCAAACTGTCCATTCAACAGTCTAGGTTGCGAGGATATTGAACTCCTTTTTGAAGTAGTGGGCTGCTGTGATGGGTCGTTATTATTGTACATAGAGTCGTAGTTTGTGGTGTAGGCAGTGAAATTGGTCCTTGTTGACTGTCCTGAAGAACTAGATCCAGATTTACTGAAATAATTGAAAGCAGTTATTCAAATTTGTTTTTTTTTTCTTATAAACATTACTTGAGGTTGAAGACTCATTCATACCTGTTGTATTCTCTTGTAGCTTCCATGATTACAGAGAGTCCTGCTCCTTGGTTGTCTACGGTGGCATGCTGATCAGTCGCATGTTGTCTAGAACTTTCTTCCCTCTTTGTAAGTCCAGGATCATGATGGTCTATGACACTCTCGTCCATACTAAATTTTGGCACAGATGGAAATTTACTTGACTGATCAATGCAGGAGGATGGTTTCTTGAACTGAGACATGTTCGGCGTACTAGCATCCTTTATATTGAAATTGAAAACTTGTGTACACGAAGGCTCTTCATAGTAAGCAGTTTTGTTAACCTGTCGAAAGAAAATTAAGATTGTGTAATTTTTAAAAGCAATAACGCGTAAATAACTTACAGGCATTTGTATTAACCCTTAACCACCTACCACCGCGGTCCCTGAGACCGCAACATGTTTGCATGCAAATATTTCGGTGTGTAAGTGTCACAAGTCAGTTCACTTTTGTACACATCCTGTATTTAGGAAAAAAAAAAAATAGTCAAAAATGAATTGGTGTGTATAATGAAAATAAAGTGATCCCTTTATTTGCTAGTTGCCGTTGCGGTCTCAGGGACCGGTGGTAGGTGGTTAAGGGTTAACATACATTTTGCTGTCCAGCAGTTATAGGTGCTTGAAATTTCGAAGCATTCTCTTTGTCATGAGGCACAGTTTTCATTTCAGTAAGCTCTTGCTTCTTCTTAGTATTGACAGCCATTGTAATAGATCTATCTTCGTGAATGTCGAAATTGGGAACTTCAAATTGCTGCACTACAGGCTGTACCATTGATGGTTCTGTAACACATTGAAAATTAATATTAATTTGTGTTCAATATACTTGTAACATAACATTTAAAATTGTAAAAGATGATTTACCATTGTCATTGAAAAGATTTCTAAGTTCCCATCTGGCTTCTTTGGTGTTTACTGTTACAGAATCGCCAAGGAGATTACCCATCAAGCTCCTATTGAATTCTTCCATCAGATTGTTTTTGCCATAATTTGGTACGGCATTCTCATTGCCATAATTATTACATGAAGTGAGCATTTCATTTTCTTTATCAGACATACTTGACCCTGGTTTATAATTGTCATCAACTTTCTTAGCAGTCAGCTCACTAAATTCTTGAGAATCTAAGTTGACTAACACTTTCGGTTCACCAGGTGAATGCATATTCGTCACTTTTGTGATGTTTTGTAATGTAGGCATAGTTAAAGGCATCAGTTGCCCTAAATGATCCTGCTCCGTGTCCAAAGCACAATTAGCTAACGTTTCTAAAGCACTGCACTGGGCCAGCGTCTCATTAATATTTTCATAATTTTGTGGTGCTTCAACAAGTTCAGTTTTTTCAGTCTTCACTTTTTTCTCTAAATTATATTTTCTAGATCTTATTTCTTCTAAACTGTATTCTTGGTCATTAACATACACCTGTGAATCATTATACAGTTAATTAGTAATATTGTTCATAATTAATTAATTGAAAACCGATAAATGTACGAGAATGCTAACCTGTGACTTATTATAACAAGGAATTTTCGTTGAATCTGGGGGATCAGGTACACACAGAGGCACAGTAAATGACAAGTCATCCATGCAATAAGGCATGTGATTGGCTGGAAGCCTTAAGACGTCATCTTCATCTTCGTATGCTGAAAAAAAAATTCAAACTCATTTACTCCAAGTTCCATAACCTCCTGAGTCCCTGAGGTCATTATAACCGACAAATTATCATATGTCATGAAGTCCTGATATACATTTATAATAACCGGACATACTTCCTAACACACATATTAGTTTTTTGTTTAAAAATTGGCACTGCTTCACCTGATTTAATGTCAGGTCTTAGGGGTATCTCCCATTTTGTCCATTATTAAGGACAACCGGACTTTCCAATATCTTGAGGTATAAATATGGCGGACTCAGGAGGATATCACACAAGTCTAGCTAAAAATTCAAGATTACATTTTTAATGTGGCGTTACTTACGTGTAAATGGTAAAGGTTGATGTGGCACAACATTAGTATGTACCATTTTAGTTTTGGGGTTGGTCCATATCCCAACTTCTTTCTGATTTTCAACATTACTACAAGCCTGAACCAAGGACGCTGGACCTGGATCTTCAGCAATAGGGATAGCAGCTTGTGATGTTGATGGAGCATCCTATTTAGAATAATATTTATGAAAGTAAGTATTAAAAACACAATCAAATTGGACACATAAGCATTCAAATCAATCAATTGCTGATTTCAACGCTTATGTGTCCAGCTGTGTGATTCTGTAACCATCTCACTGTGAAAATTTGGCTGAAGTGAGCGTGGAGTGAGTCGTCAATAATGTCAATCCCTAGCATCAGCATGACTCACAGCTCACTCTAAGCTCACTTCACCTTAGTTGAGTGAGATTTTTCCAGAATCGACTGGCAGTTTGAGTGATCAGGGTAAAATATCTGTCTCCATCTGTAAAGAACACTTGGGAACTTGTTTCCACTCAAGTGCAGCCACCAGATATTTAAAACAGAAAAGGCCATGCTGTTGAATATGCTGTTCATAGTGGATTTTGGTAGAATAGAATTGTACACCATATGTAAAGTTGTTCTGAGTAACATACTGTTATTTGGGTCGGTGACAATATTATTCAACTCAATCAATCTGCCAAACCTTTACCAAACTTTGTTGAGGCTGGCTTCCAGCCTAACCGGATGCAGCTGAATACCAATTTTTTATATGAAGCGACTGCATACCTGACCTCCACAACTCAGTTACTGGGCCCCTTGGTAAGACTGGTTGTCAGAATTTCAGGCTTCTCATGACCCGTAATGACTGTCAAAGATCCATAAATCATAGCCAGGACCAAGGTCAACGCGCTTTCCGAAGCACAGAGGGGTTTCGGTGTTTAAAGATGGTCACCCATCCATAGACCGACCGCGGCAAGCGTAACTTGTTATTATTTAACCATGAGCCCCCAGAATTGTTTTAATTAACATACTGTTATTTGGGTTGATGGCAATCTTATCCAACAAATGATAGTAAGATTCAAGACTACTTAATTGCTTAGTTACCATTCATATGTCAGGAATGTGAATCCACACAAGACACAATGACTTTTAATTGTTTCTGTAATTACAGCATTAATGTTGCTTACCTCATAAATGTTGACCATCACATTGGAGTTGGGAAGCCTATGGTCATAGTTGCCTGCTTGCTGTCTCACAACCCCAGGAACAGAACTCCTAACACTGTCCCCAACCCTCTGTATAGGCACATTGGCGATGTTTCGCCGCTTGAACGACTTCAATGATGTTAGAGCCATCCTAGTCTCAGCCAGAGCTGATGCTGCCTTCCTTTTAGTAGGGGAGTCATCATGTAACATTCTTTGGGCAAAGAAGAGTTGAAAGTTCCTGAAAACCATTTGTTATTGAGTGACTGCTAGAAATTGAAGAGCTTCTAATATAATAACACATTGTTGAATTGAATGTTAAGGATTAGTTACCAGTTTTAGCTTTACAACACAGCTGAAATTGTAAAAAGAACACTGAATACATCTGATATCCTTGGCTGGTTGCCAATATTCTGAATTACATCAAATTACTAGAGCCTTGTAGAAAAATTAAACTAAATGAGTTCTTTGATTCTTTCCTATGGTTTCAGTCTGGTATATTAACACTAGACTTAAGGTCATAAGAGGTCACAATAAGTCAGTGGTTAGTGGGTTAACCTCACAACACAAATTTAATGAAAATGTATGTAGTTTTATGCTTGTCAATCAGTTTTCTTGTTTTGATTGATTTAACTATATGGGTTTATTTATAAATGTTGCTTAAAGCTAATTCATGATTAACATCTCAGCAATGTTCATAAAAACTGGACTATGTGCAAAACTTGTCTGACACTCTGCATTGAGTCTGATAATGCATATCATTGGGGAACAATTTATAGGTATGCTGAAAATTGCATGCTTTTAAATAAACAGGAACTCATACTTTTGACTCCTTCAACCCTTAATGTTTAAAATCTCATTTCATTTCATTATTAATACATAGACAAGAGATAACATAAGACAGAGATGCTGCTTAAAATGGCACCTCATATTGTTACGTATTATATACACATAACACTCACATATGCGCCTGCTCCAGTTCATCCAAAGGTTGGGCCTTAGCCTGAAGACCTAACATGTACACCTGATTGGCTTTCTTATAGTCTCCAGACTCCTCGCAGTAGCATGCCCAAGCACGGTAGAATTCTGAGCATTCCACGCCAATACCAGTATTATAAAGCCTTTGATATATCTCCAAGGGGTTGGAGAGACAGTCAACCTACAAATGAAACATCACACTATAGCAAACTTAATAAAACAACACTGTTCTATGAAGAGTTGGTAGAACATACTAAATATTTTACTAAATGTAAGTATATTTTGCAAGGCATTAATTATGTTTACCAAATGAAATCAATACTAAATAATTTAATCAGATTACCCTGGAAAGACTAAATCATAGAATGTAATTTCAACATTGTGCTTCATATCAAAATTGATTTTGTTTGTTGATAAGGAGGTTCATCAAAGTCTATGAAGAAGATCAAAGTAGTAAATGGTAATAAACTAATGTATGTTGCTGTGTTGCTTGAATTTGACATGAGTCTGGAGCTACAATACTGAAGAGTGGGTAAAAATTGGGACTTACATATTTTATCCATAACTTAACAAATCTCCTATCTTGATAATATTTCTTTTCGTTTTCAAACAACTGTAGACAGTCTTTTATTAACTTATCAATATGCCCTTCATGTCCATGTTTGGGAAAACACTGCTCAACCCACTGGATGTAGTTGAACCAGGGATCCAAAGGATCAGTGCCCTGATACAGTCTGATAGCAGCTTCATGTTCCCTGTCGGCGCAATCATAGAAATAATTGGTTATTTATGATGAAAATCGTCCAAATCAAGTCATAATGCGAGCATGCATACGAAATATCACCACAAAATATGTAAGAAGCAAGTCAATATTATTTTTTAGCATGTGAAGATACTGGGGATAAAAAATATGCCTTTATATTCGTGAGTACACAAAATGATAGTTATACGTATAGGTTTAAAAATAAGTTAAGAAAAACTTTACTCTTTTTGCAGTTGCAGCTGTCTTTGGGCCTCAACATCCGACTGAGCTTGCAACGCTGTACCCAATTGCACAAGGTTTCTACCACCTCTCAGTGGTTGAATGTTTTCTTTACTAACGTCGATATCCATTGTAGAACTAAAATAGCGCTGAAATATCACAGCATGAGGGATAAACACAGCACACTGAACCACAAATAAGCGATCTTGGAAAATTGGATTTCGAGCCCGGTTTTATAGTTTTAATTATTGTACCGCGAAGATGATAGAAGTAAACTTATTTTATAAATAGATTAAACACTATACTACAAGCAATTGTAAATTATTTAAAGTTTTTAGCTTTGAAAATCCGAAAAAAAATTGGCGACTACCAACTGAAGCACCAAAAACTAACCCGAAATTGACATCAGTCTATAGAACTTTAGCGTCTATGACAGGATTTGAATTTTTACAAAATATGTCCGTTACAGTCGTGTTACAGAGCGTAACTTGTCTTAGGACAGAAAAGGAAGCCATGGTCAGCGAGCAAACAGTTTAGACAAACCACATGCCAAATTCCTTAGGTCTTCCAGAGTCACGAGTGGTGGTAGATACTAAGTTCTAAACATTGTTTTTTCTACGTAATATTCATAATGGTTTGTTAATTTTTCAACGATTAAGTGTGAAAACCAAACTTGTATGGTACCCCAAAGCCTCTAAGCCACAGATCAAAGGGTTCAAAGCATCAAAATTATAATAATTCTAACTACCTACAGTTTTCATTGACAAAAAATAAATAGTAAATAAATAAATCGTTTATTTATAAAAAGGGGATACATCATTGAATAGCGCACAGTCGGTAATTTGCCTGAACCAGGTTGAACCTGTGCTTCAGGCTAGAAAGTGCATAAATACATTTTTAGACCCCCATGATGGGTATTCAGAGTCGCTGCGGCCAAACCAAGTTCCTCTTGGTTTTTTTCAGCTCCTAGTGGACCGATTTCAATTTTTTTTTTCTTTTTTAATTAAAGTTTACACTCTAACGAATAAAAAATCCTATTAATTATAGAATAAATGAATTTTAAATAATTTAAATGAGTGTAATTTCTCTTTAAATCATTGAAAGTACGATTTTTCGAAAGCGAAATTTTCTTCAAAATTAAATAACTCGACTTTCATTATCATTAAAAATAAAAAAAATATATATCATTTTAAAGTTGAAAATCTTTACTTTAAGATGGTAGCGGTCACTTCTTTGAGTTTTCCAAAAACCATAATTATTTAAAAAAAAATGAAAGTCGATCATTGTGACGGACAATGGATAGAGGAAAAAGGGGGCTGTAATAGCTAAAAAAATTTTTTTTTTCATGTTTTCATTTATTTTAACATGTTAAAAAGTATTTTGTTACAAAAATTAATTAACAAAATGTTCTATTTATTAAGAGCATATCATACACCGTGAACTTCGATGTCGGTTACACATAGGCTTTTGGCATTCAGCGCATGCTGATTTTGTTTTATTTATTTATTAGGAAACTCAACAGCTTATAATTAACTTACATGAGTTATGAATGTTCACCCCACTATCAATGAACAGTTCAATGCAGTTGCATAAAAGCTACAGCATCTTGAGTTTGCATGCGCTGTTCAGTGATAGCGAAATGATGACAATTTCACCATCAAATTTTATTATCAGAAATTTACAAGACGCGAAAAACTAAAATTATATCTCCTTGATTCAAAAGTATTGAGCCATTTTCTTGAAATATCTGAATTCTTCTAGAACTTTCCGGTTCGTGGTGGGGGAAAGGATATATAAAGGGCACACTTCGATGTACTAGTACAGTTAATCTAAGAGCGCGAGCGGAATAAAATTTCAGTAATCTAAAAATGAGTGAAGTTTCGATTGAGATACGATATGTTCTATTATATGAGTTCCGTTTGGGTCATAGCGCGGCTGAAGCACGTCGAAACATAGTGGCTGTATTCGGTGACGATGCCCCCAATGCAGCAACATGCAAGAGGTGGTTTGTTAGATTTCGTTCGGGAGACTACAGCGTTGAAGATAAACAGAGGTCGGGTAGACCAACTGAACTGGATCTTGATCGATTACGGGTTTTTGTTGAAGCCAACCCATATTCCAACACGCGTGAAATAGCAAGTGAGCTCAACTGCAGTCAGGCCACTGTCGTTCGTGGACTTGACAAATTAGGAAAAGTACAAAAATTTGGGAAATGGATACTACATCTACTCAGCGTGGATCACCGCCATCACCGAGTTGAGATCTGTACGCAACTTCTGTCCCGTAGTCGTCGTTTCGACTGGTTAAATAATGTTGTCACTGGGGATGAGAAATGGGTGTGTTATGATAATCATAGCCGTAGGCACCAGTGGGTAGATAAAGGTTCTCCAGCACAACCAGTGCCGAAAGTGAACACACATGTGAAGAAAGTAATGCTATCCGTTTGGTGGGGCGTCCGTGGTGTGTACTACTGGGAATTACTCGATGACAACGTGACTATAACTGCCTCCATGTATTGCACTCAGCTACAAAATTTGGCTGCTCAACTCAAATTAATTAAGCCTCCGTTGAATCGAATCATACTGTTACATGACAATGCGCGACGCGACCCCACATTGCACAACATACCCGTCTTGAAATATTGCGGCTGGATTTCGAAGTTCTTCCTCATCCACCGTACTCACCAGACTAAGCCCCAACGGACTATCATTTATTCAGTGCCCTCAGTAAACATTTAGCCAACAAATGTTTTGATAACCGTCATCATATAGCAATCGAGATACAAAAGTTTTTTTGATTCACAATCATCAGAATTTTGGAAACGAGGCATTCATAATTTACGTACTCGCTGGAGAAAAATTGTAGAATCTGATGGCGAATATGTTTTGAATTAAAAACATTTATTTTAAATAATACGTATTAAAAAAAATGTGAAAGGGCTCAATACTCTTGAATCAAGGAGATATTTTTCACTTAATAATTTAACAAAATTTACACTGAGAAAACGTGAGAGTTGAAATAAATGAAATACTGTTGAAAATAATCCAGCAAGTTTTTTAATATATCACCTGCAAAGTTTATATAGACAATGTACACATGTCTATTCTTTGCCAAGTTGACTTGAAGTTTATCAATTAAGTCTTATTTAAAATATACGGATATTATTTAACCGAGCCTAAACGGTAATTTGCTGGTGCAATATTTTCTTAGTATAACTATTTTATTATTATAAAAAAATAATTTAAGTAAGAAATAAAATGAACTAAAGTTTTACTCACCAATAATATCAGTTATTATAATACACAGAAAAAAAACCCAACTTTTTTTTAATTTTCAAATATAGGTACCTCACAAGGTATTCAGGATCGCTGCGACCCTTAGTGAAAATTTCCGATGCTTATAACTCGAAAACTAATACTAATATGGCGATGAGCCCGGCACCGTTCGTCTTCTGAAGGCCTGAACTTTTCTGTTAGGGTGGAGGGAACAGCTGCCAATAATCCCTTCATTGTTTACCCGAGACCCTTCAAACTAGTGGGAGGGTCGCAGCGACCCTGTAATAAACAAACAATGTATGAAACGTAAAAACCAAATTAAAACTTTAGTAAATAAAAGTAAAATAACATGTTACAGTGCGCGCAAAATAAGTCTGCGAGCAGCAGAAATCGGAACTAATTGTTTGCGCGATCTTGACGTTTATGTCAGGTGTTCATCAGGTATTCGTTACCAAAGAAAATAATCGCCATCATTATGCCGAAAGTGATTAACAGTGGTGCCAGGGATATTATCTTAAAGGTCAAACGTGCTTGTGAAGAAGAACGAGATAAAAACGGGCCTACGGTATCGTTTTCCAAAGTTAAAAGTTTTACTCCCAGATTTAAAGATAGGGATTACAACTGTCTTGCTTAGACAACTAGGGAAAAAATGTTATAATATTGACAAAAATGTTAACTACCTACTGAAAAATTTCCAGGCTTATTATTTAATTGTCAAAATATGTTATGTTCTAAATTGTAGTTTTAGCATCTTTTTAGACCGTGTTTTTATGCAAATAAATATATACTGAGTTCCAGCATCTGTAGATATTAAAATGTTGCTTTCCTTTACATATTTCCAGTTCTCCCCGTTCGAGTTGAATTGCTGTGCCATCGTGGAAGTAGTATGTTGTACTAAAAGCGTGCCATCTTCATGGTGTTTTAAAATAAATAAATATAAAATACATCGGACAATGAAACTGCCTAGAGAGGGAAGAATGAGTGCTCTTGTGTTACGGATGCAGTGACTCGCGATTTCAAAATTTCACATCAACACACAGATTTTGAAATCGCCAGGGAGTCGCCTGCGATTCAAGTCGCTGCGTCTACCATGAACAATATTATTAAGAGCTCTGTGATCATAACACATAATGCCCCAGTATAACTACTCTAGTGCATCAAAATTTCCTGAGCACTTGGCTAGTTAAGTGTTCTTTGCGTAGAATTAGGCCGCCATGATCGAAGACTATTAAGATTACCTCGTTTCGTTAGGTGAAGCCTTGTTGAAACAGCAATTGCCCTGGATGAACAGAAATGCTTAGAATACTAATAGCACAAAAAAAATGCGGTCGTGCAATCTTTAACATAGATTGGTCTGAATCATGTTAAATAGAAACTTGTGGATTCTGAGATACCGTATTATAAGTTTGTGCACGACTCAGTACTTGAAAATGATCATGTCACGTTGTACTTACTGGGATCGGTTTATCATTACTGACAGAAGTATTGTCGCCAATAAGCCTGACATAGTGGTGATAGATCGATTAGCGAGCCGCACAATGATTGTCGATGTTACCATTCCACATGACGAGAACCTCGTTAAAGCTGGAGACAGCACACGAGGTTGTTGACATGTGGATGTGAGGTTGGCTTGGCTATCATTGTGTCGATTGTCGTATCAGCCAATGGTCTAATGGCCGAAAGCCTCGATCAACACCTATCGGCTCTCGATAGGCGGTTGCATCGAGGGCCTGATTCGAAAGGTAGTACTCCTCGATACGGCTTGCATTGTGAGGAGGTTCCTATCTCTGGAGTCCTAACCACCGGTAGCTTAGACCCTGCTCCCGACATCGGCGGATCACTATTTTTTATATTTTAAATGTTTTTTTATATTTTAAGAAATATAACTAGATAAGGAAATAGATAAATAACTTCGCACGGTTTGTGTATTCAGCCAGTGTCACGTTTTCTTCTTATATTACAAAGGAAACAAAGGTAGGGACTATAGTAGGGACGGAATTAATTATACCGAGATTTAGTGACAGATCTATAGGAATAGAGCTTTTATCTCAATGACAAATCTAGACTATCAAATCAAATGTCACTGTCAGTGCCACTGTGTCAGTTATGTCAATCAATGGACGGCTCTCACTTTGTGACTCAATTTTGCAATTGTGTTGATAAATAAAATCCCGCTTCTGATACTTATTTTATGAATGGAGTTTGTAATATTTTTGTTCCAAGAATAAAGGACACTGTCATGGATTTGCGTTTCAAGTGGTAAAATATAATTTGTTAGACCCAAAACGCCATTTGTTAATTTGAACATCAAACCTTTTCTTTTCCTCGTCTAATATTTAAAAAGTAACCAGGATGGCGCTTCGTTTGCAAATAGAGAAACAAAAAAAGCTAGAAGAGATGCGTCGCTTAATGGCTGAACGGAAAAAGAAGCATATTAAGCCCACAAAAATAGATAACCCTCTTGCAAAGTATAACAACATTGGACAACTAATGTGTATACTTTGTAACTCAGTAGTGCGGTCGGAACATGTGTGGCAAGTACACATGAATAGTAAACAACACAGAGAGAATGTTGAAAAGGCCAAACAGTTAAAGGAATTGACAAATAATTTCACTGTTGGGAAGATAAAACATAAAAGTGAGAGCCCCCTCAGTGACGGACCACCTGAAAAAAGGTTGAAAGGAATTCTGAAGAATGCTGAGACACAAATGCCTCCGATTCCTAAAAATACTGCACCTCAAGTAATTTCTTTCCATGATGAAGAAATCAAAAGGACACCTTTGAACCTTTCTACACCAACTCTTAGTAATGAAGGTTTGTAATGTAGTCAAAATTATTTTAAATCTTGTTTGGAGTATTACTGTTCTATAGTTATAAAAAAAGCAACTAACAAAAGAGGTTTTGTAAGATACAGAAATTATATTATTTTACTATTTCTTGATATTAGTTCTCTAGATGACTGGGTCATTACACAAAGTTTGATGGAACACTTTCTGACAGCTGACTGTATTTACCTACTTATACATTTTTTTCTCCATGTTATCAGTGGCCCATAACAATACTTGAACATGGTCTGACAATATTAACCAAATTAAGAAGATAAGGGACCAAGCCTTTGCAATGACAGTATACATATAATTAAGATCATGAGATATTACATGACTTTTACAAAAAACAAAACTTTCAGATGTTCCAGCAACCAGTACATCAGAAGTAGAAGGTGCACAAGGACCAGAACAGCCTATTCCAGAAGGTTTTTTTGATGATCCTATTCTAGATGCCAAGGTTAGCATTCATTTAAAAAAAAATAACTCTGCTTCTGTAATTTTTATTTAAATCTGTTCATATACAACAATACCCCACTAGCACAATATAACTTAAACTATTGCAGCCTTATACATTTACATAATATATCTTATTCAGTAAAATAAATGCAGTACAAATATGGAAAATATATACCATAAACCTTAAGTAAAAAAGTTATTGCCCAAATAAATGTTCAAAGGATTCATGGATGTACTCAATCATATCGGAAGCTACCATACTTCGTCCTTTAACAGCAAAAGCTTTCTCATTACACATTCTTATCAAACGGCTTGCCGCATAGCATGACAGAGATGAAGCTAGTAAAACCTTATCTCCACATGTCTCTATCTCAATTTTATCTTGGTTAGCTAAGGTCCAGTTCATCATAATAGCAATAGCTCCTGAGAGCAAGTCCCCTTGTCCACCACACCTTCTTCCAGAACCACCAATATTTGATTTCCATTGAACCCCAGGATCTACACTAAACACTTCATCTATTGGTCCTTTCTTAAATATGGTCACATATCTTCCCAACTGGCTCAACCCAGAAGGCCCATTTGTTTTGGCACAAAGCCTATCAAATTCTATTTTATTTGGAGTTAATATTACTGGGGACATGAATTCTTTTAATAGATGTATCTTTTCAGTAATCAAAAACAATCCATCAGCATCAATAAGTAGTGGGATCCTCTTTTCTCTTATGACCTCTATTAGTTCTGTAACTACATGGAATGTTTCTTTCTGTCTTCCTAGCCCTGGTCCTATGACTATTGCATGGAGCCTCTCAAGCCACTGTGATATTTCTGTCACAGCATTTGGGAAGTCTAATAGAGGGTGCACTATTAGCTCGGGACTGTATGACTTTATAACAATGGCTGAATCTTTAGTACAGAATACATGACTCAAGTCTGCCCCGACCTGCAAAGGTAATAATATCCTTAGCAATTATATTAAGATTATTCTACTACACAAATAACAGAAACACTAACTCTTAATGCACTTATCCCAGCAAAGTATGGTGCACCTGTATATTCTAATGATCCTCCAATAACTCCTATTCTTCCTGCTTGACCTTTATGACTGCTGAGATTCAAAGGTGGAATGCACGCTTTAACGTTTTTTAACATGCATGACTCTTCCATTTTATTAGGATTACTACTCATGGGTCTCAAATTATTTATAGAAAAGTACTTTAATATTTTTCTCGGCCAACCTTGTGACATTAACATCGATACTTGGTAACGAAGTGTGGTTGGCAAATACACAAGTTCAGTGTTATCTTGAAATCTTGGTTTTTGGATAAAAAAATGAACCTATGTGCATTGTGCTCCCAAACTTTAAATGTCAAAATTAAAAAAAAGTCACTTTTGTTGCGTTCCAGGCTCCACGGTTTTCCTTGTGCAACATTTGTAACATTTTTATCATAATGCCGTATACACACTTGTCAGAATCCACTGAGCTTTGAACGAAACGAATGTGAATTTTTGCAAGTCGCTTGACGCCTATTCAGTGGGAGGCAAAGTTGCGAAACATTGCTTCAGAAAATGTTTTTGTGTTGCGGTAAACGTGTTGCTAACAACATGAAATATTGCAGTGTTGCTGGCAACAGGTTAACCTGATATACCAAAGTAGCGCACGTTGCATTTTTGTTTCCAGGATCATCAGCAGCAATTATAGTTACGAAAAAAAAAAAGATTCGTTCACAGTGTTGACGAACGGGAATTCTTTTGGATTATTCCCGATCAGTAACACCACTGTCGTTAACAACACTGTTGACAATCTGGAAAAACTTCTTACTAATTGAATATGTAATTTAAAAAATCCGTGGCATCTTTAATTCAACTTTTCTAAACCTTAACTCTTGCATATGTACAGACGCCAGCACATCAAGCTACTACAATCTGTCAGATTTCTTTAATAGATTTTCAACTTTATCACTGAAGCATAAGGTTCAAAGTTGATTCGGAAAATCTGACAGTTTCGGGTAGCTTGATGTGCTGGCTGGCGTCTGTACGGTCGGAAATAAAAATCCGTTCGTCCAGTGTTGACGAACGGAACTTTTTCCCGATCGTCAACAGTGTGGATGATAAGGTGTGACTGATCGGGAATATTCGTTATGGGAAGCAAACAAAGTTCGCAACCCAGACGTTCACTGCTGGACGTGTTCTTGCTATTTGCGATACAGTCGGGTAGCCTACGAAACATAAATTATTTGCATACTCTTCACGCACGTTTATCTACGCTTCAACTACCAAAAAATAACTTGTATTATCTTTTTCAGGTACGAAATATTGAATATAAAGACCCAATTGAAGAGGAATGGGATAAGTTCCAGAAGGAAATAAAGGAAGAAGCAACCGCATCAGCAGAAATTATTGCTGGAGAGCAGGAAGAAGCAACAGCTGAACGACAAATTGATGAAATTGATGAACAAATCAGGATTTGGTCAAAGTGGGTATAATTCTATTAAGGTGAATGCGCTATGATATCAAATTTCGCGGGCTACTTATCTATGGCATCTCCTTTCATTATAATTTTGTAAGGAGAATTCCTGATGACTTATATACATTTATTTTTACAGAGTTTTAGACCTTGAGTTAAAAAAGGAAGAAACTAAAAAAACAAAACAAGACATGGAAAAAATGAGTGAAGACGATAATGGAGATTCAGATAATGAAGATGATATTGATGAATTCTTAGACTGGCGAGCAAAAAAGTCGTATGCTTAAAACACTGTAATATTATAATGTACATTGATTTAGATAAGATTTCACATACGGTTGAGGTTTTATTTGTATCATTCGTCGAAAATAGTGACATTCCAAACTCGAATGAGGCTTAATAATTGGCATGATTGTTATTCAAGTTCGGAAGACTCTGCTGAATATGTGTACAGGGCAGTATTTTGGGCCGCACCCTCTTTCTTATATGTATTGACGAATTATCAAGTTTAACACTAAAAAAGGAAAAATAATTTCCTTTGCAGACAACATGATCATTACTGTTACGGGCAGAGACTATAACAAGGCTAACGATAACGTTGAAAAGGGGTTCAATCACGTTACTAAGTAGCTACAAAACAATCTGTTAACACTCGACCAATCAAACATGAAACGAATTACTTACTAACTGTATTACCTATAAAATTAATAAATCTAAAACATCTCCTGTAGTGATAACTGTACGAGCCCACACATGTAACTTCCCATCACTGAAAATTGCTATTGTTATTGTCTCGCTGTGGATTCATTAGAAAGAAAATTTTTGGGGATCCAAATATATGAATAACTAAACTGGAACAATCAAATCTTAACCATAGCGAAGCGTATAAGAAAATGATCTTACGTATTCAACATAACAAAACCACCGGGTTTCCCAGACGCTACACGAAGACCTTCGCAAACTGGGCAACTTGTCGCCGCGCCTAGGCGCCGCGACAAGACGCGGTGAAAAGTAGCGAACGCGCGCGACTCCCCTTAGTTTGTCGTCGCGACTCCGCATCTCTGACGCCAAGTGTGCGGAGCTTTGAACAAAATATATGAAAATTGTCCGCCGCAGCCTGTCGTCGCGTCTAGTCGCCGAGCTGTCGCTGTCGCTTGTCGCCTAGTGTGCGCCTGTACTACGTCTATAAAGAACAAAAGCCCAGCGATTTCTTTTCTTCCTAGCTCCGTATCTATACATCTATATCTATACATATAAATAACATTGGAGTGTCTGTTTGTAATACTGAAATAACCGTTTTTTACTACATGCATATGAATATATATACGGTACATACACCAAAATAATTTTTTAAAATAATTTTTGTCTGTCTGTCTGTTTGTTCCGGCTAATCTCTGAAATGGCTGGACCGATTTTGACGGGACTTTTATTTGCAGGTAGCTGATCTAATAAGGAGTAACTTAGGCTACTTTTATTTTATAAAAAATCATTTATTTTAGAAAAATAAAGTAATGTTGCAATGTCTAAGTACTGTCCAATACCGCGCGCAGCTCACGCGCATGCCACCACTGTGCCGTCACGTCGCCGCGTCGGGCGCCTCCCACCACGAAAAAAAAAATGTTTAGTATATATGAAAAGATTATAATAGTATGTACAGACGCCAGCACATCAAACTACTACAATCTGTCAGATTTCTTTAATAGATTTTCAACTTCATCGCTAAAGCATTAGTCTCGAAGTTGTGGGTAACTTGATGTGCTGGCGTACATACCTACTGAAGTCACATTTAAAATTCTGAAATTGTAAACTACATACATACTATCAAATATATTCATACACAATCACCGAGAAGCCAATCGTGCGAAAACAGTTAAGTGCTGCAATTTCATTGCTAATGTATTTCTTTGTTTTAATTTATTTTTCAAAGAAGCCCATATATTAGTACCCACGACATAATTTTGTAGGCCCTATACTGCCCTGCTAAGCCGAAAGGCGCTATCTCTGAGATACGCCCTTTTAGTTTTTTTTATACCATTCAATAGCTAGAATAATTTCGCATCTAATGGTATAAGCCAAATAGCGATATCTAATTTAAAACATTAAAATAAACCACTAAGAAGGTTTTTTATATCTCAATTTTTCCTTAAATTACTAAGAGATTTGACGGCATGTCGTTTTTAAGAAGCCAAATAGCCTTATATTGACATAGGCTAGAAACGCTTAAAAAATTCAATAAACACTTAATTAAATTTTTAAGCCAATAAGCCGTAAGTTCATCTGTCTAAAAAGTTCCGGAGTTAGCGCTTTTGCGTTAAGTAAATGTGGGTATTATTAGTTAGCTAAGGTTTGAAATACGGCTATACCTAAGTATAGTAGGTAATTAAAATTGACTTTAATATCTTTAGTAATAAGGATTACACTCACTTACATTTCACAATAGAGCGTGTCGTGACATGAAGATAAACATTAGTAACGATCATTTCTTAGTTTGTTTTGTTTGCGGAAGGAAGCAAATTCGTTTTATGGTGTGTTAAAAATAAGGAAAACTTTATTAAATACAGTATTTCTAATTACGCAGAGATAAGCTTTTGTGTATTAATATCAAGGGTATTATCATTTTTTAATGTTCTATCGGGATATGAAAAATACTTTGGGTGGATAATTGTTCTGCTAAAAATAAAAACTTGACGTTTTTGTCGTTTTTAATCAAAATCAAAAGTCATTTATTCAAAGTAGGCTGAGAATCAGCACTTTTCGAACGTCAAAATTACAAAAGACAGTCCCCCAAAACGCCCGCCCTTCACCACTTCCTAGTGCTTTCGCTGGGAAGAAGAAGTGGCGCAACAAACTCCCCAGCAGCACATCTGTCTGTTCAGTTAGAAAATACTTGACTGAATACAATAGAAGGTATGCAAAGTAATTAACATTACAAGACACAGGACACTAAATTAAATTATTTGCCATATGTCAGCTAGCAACGCCAATATACCAAGAAATACAATAAAAAAATATACGTACTCAAGCAAAAATTAATAAATGTAAATTAAATAAAAGCCTCCAGGTATAAAGGGCGTGACCGCTAACATAATTATGCAATGCTGGGTTCTGTTTACATAGCTGTCACTTGAAGTCACAAATGATAAACTAGGACCATCGAAGGAAACTAAATAAACAAGTTATTACTAATTATAACAATAATAAAACCATGGTCAGCAAGACGACCAGTCACCACAAGCAGCACCCGTTCACGAGCATAACGCAAAGATCAGCTAGAATCTGTTATAAATTCGGATCAAATCAATGCAGAAAAGATTATTGTTAAATACTTCGAAGCCGGACACACATTTATGTCTGCAGACTCTTTTCACCATAGAGTAGAATTGGCGATGAAGCGAATGAAAAATAAAATATATGGCTTTGATGACTTTTGCGAAGCTGTAAACAGTGCTGGAAAAAATGTAAATATCAAAAAAATGACTATAGATGATTTTTATGAGTGGCAAGACTATACGACCCAATACAAACTTTCCCGGTTGTCACCACGACCTTACATTAGTGACATTGTTGAAGTGGAAGTTAACAGAGGCAGTTTTGACTTTAGGTACAGAACTGGTTTCGATAATGAACCCATTACGGCTAGCATTATAGGTACAAAGTTCTTAAAATTAGACAAACTTCCATCCCCAACTAAAAAAACAGTGCCAGCAGGAATATCTCAAACAAAAAAAAATATATTTTAAAATCTCTCTCCAGTTTAATACCTGCTAATAAAATGTCTTTTTGGCGGGGACTGCCAACTTTTGATTAATTATATTTCATAGAAAGCAAATAAATTGCTTTAACTTTTTTATGTAATTTGCTGCTACATTTAATAAAGTTGTTAAAAAAAATATTAAATAAAACTTTATTGTAAATTTATTCGGTATTTTCATCAAATATGAAAAAAAATCATTTTGTATGGAACTTTCTATGAGCAGAATAAGACTAAAAGCAGTATCTCAATTTTTGAAGCCTTTCTTTTTAATCAAAATAGCGGTATCTCACAAAAGAGGTATAATGGTGCCATTTATGGATAATTTAGGTATGTCAGTTACATCTAGGGTCAAAAATACGTTTATATAAGTTTTAACAGTTTTAAAAATATTAGTTTTAACCCCCGTTTGAAGGTGGGAAAAATCCATTCACAAAAAGTCGTTTTTCTCAAAACTTACTCTGATTGAGTTAGCGCTTTTCGGCTTAGCAGGGCAGTATATTCGATCAGATAAAAGGTATTGCATGGTGTATGCCGTCTGCAAACGTTAAGTTCTCAGTCGTTTGTTACTTTAGGGGTAACACACAGCAATGAGGTAATGTCAACAGTAAATTCCTAAAATATGCAATGCTAAGGGGAAAGTAGCTTAAATAATGATATTGCTATTTTGTCTCAAAGGCAACCGCATTCAAATGTGTTTCTACCTAGCTTGCCCCCCTGACCTACAGCAACGAAACCAATGTATACTGATAGCTTGTTGAATGAAAGAAACTTTGAATTTCGAGGGCCAACAAAAAGTTTTACAGTTAATTGTGTACAGTAAAATTAATTGGCCCGCGAAATTCAAATTTTCTTCCATTTTTGTTATTAGTGTGTCTGGTTGAATGTAGACCAAATAGTTCGCGGCCGTAGCATATTTAACTATTTACACAATTAATAAAATCATCAATAAAACTCTCAACAAGCATTTTCAATGTACAGACGCCAGCACATCAAGCTACCCGAAACTGTCAGATTTTCCCAATCAATTTTGAACCTTATGCTATAGCGATAAAGTTGAAAATCTATTAAAGAAATCTGACAGATTGTAGTAGCTTGATGTGCTGGCGTCTGTACAATATTGATACGGCTATTTTTTTATAAATAAATAAATACTTAATTATCTTTGAACCAGTATCTGTGTCGCCGGCGCCTGATGTCGCTATGTGGCATAATGTATTGTCGGTACATTAAGCACCCCACAAAGCTGTGTGTGTCGGTGAATCGTTCGCTGGTGAAAGGTTCTATCGATGAAATTCTAAAAAGTGAATCGTTCTGTCCGAAAACCGCTCGTCGTCGAAAAATTCTATCGGAGAAACACTGAAAAGTGAATCGTGCTGTCGCCGAACCGTTCATTGCAGAAGCGAATTTTGGAGAACTGTTTCAGAATCAATCTGTGTGTGGAGAACGTGACATTTTGACATCGCTGGAAAGCCGTCAGCGATCATAGTCACTGTGTGTGCACCTAGCATGACGGCCGGGTGCTGTGTTCAGACAGAGGTGGCGTTAATGGCGAAGTACCATCGGGCTACTGCTGTCAGTTGACATTAATTACGACGGAGGTGGTGTACAGTTCGACGGTAATATTGTATGTATGTACTACAGTCTTTTCACAGTTAGTGATCCAAAATAAATGCGATTCCAAAAGACACACCTCACTACTCAGTACAAAAACGCAGCCTCAGGCTCAGCTCTAGTATTGATTTGACAGTTACGTATGGCCGGATGACATTCATCTTAATCATTCATGACATGAATGATTCGACACTAGTTTGACAGCAAGAAATAGAATTTGTTTTGTTTGTTGTCTTAATGAAATTTTAATTAGTATCGCACTTCTCTTTATATTTCGACATTGATTAAACGTAAATTTTCAAGAAGTTAACTTTTTATTAAAATGGCAAGTGAAGACACTGAACAATTTCAGCAGTTTATAGGTCGACTTCAGAAAGAAGAGGAAAGGCCGGCTGCACTAAATGATATCAAGAACTTACTTGCTTTCAAGCCTGCTGGTGAAGCTATCACTACAATAAGAGATGTTGGAATATCTAAAATTGTTCAATGTCTCAACGTCCCAAACACGTATGTCTCAACGTCCTTTTCTGGTCTTCGCCTTATTTTGTGTACCTGCTTTATGGACTGACTAGATCACTTTTAAGTTGTTAACATTTTGCAGATATCACGTAGACTTAGCATGCGATGTCTTAAGAATATGTTTCGAGAAGTTTCAAGCTGGAGATGTGGTGAAAAATTTCACAAGTCATGTCATGTACTTGCTTCGTCATGAAAAAAGTTGTGTGAGGAGACTTGCTATTGATCAAGTCAGTAAAATGTTATTTCTGTTTGGGAACAAAAAATAAATTAATAATGATTTTAGATAATAGTTCATGTGATGGATGATAATATTATATTTCCAGGTATGGAAGGCAGTTTCTACTGACCCCAACTTACTGCCTGTACCACAGTTTATTGATGTGTTTGTCGCTACAGCGCAACTAGTCAATGATACAGATGTTGGTGTAGCCAATGAAGCTGTTTTGATAACTTCACACTTACCAGTTGAAGCTTATCCTAAAGTTTTAGATGAAATGCGTATTGCACTTGAATATAACAGCAGCAGCAAATGTAATGTTTTTGAGGTAGTTACTTACATGGCAATTTAAAAATTGTATAAAATACTTATCTTAACACATTGAAGGACACTGAAAGAGACACAATAGAAGTTTTATTGTTTTTAACATTGAGGGGTGTTAAGTTTCCCGCAAAGTGTTAGAGGTCCCTTTCCTCTTCTTTGAAGACATTTGTCTTGAATCATTGGTTGATTAGGTTTATTATACAAGTGCTTTATTTTTTCAGGTTGTTGTCAATATCTCAATAAAATCTTATGAGCTGTTTAAGCTATGTGCTGACTTAAAATATGTTGATTTCATGGTATCAGAATTGCATACAGATGATGTACTGTACCAAGTGAACATTCTGGAATTGTTATCAAGATTGGTAATCAAACCTCATGGCATTAATTATCTAGTGAAAAATGGAGAACTTCAGAAGATTCTGGGTTATGTTACAGAGCTACAAAATAATCCACTTCGTGGATTGTTAATACCAGGTGAAATTACAGTAAAAAAATGTCTGAAATAATTAGTGTACATGGCTTCAATGGACAGATCTGGTTAATGACTGAATTTATGAAATTAAAAAGTTTTTTAAATTTCAGGTTACATGAAGTTCTTTGGATGCATTGCCCACAGCTACCCTAAAGAAATTTTCGAGAAACATTCTGTAGTTTTTGATACATTATTTGAAACAATTCAATCTGGTGATAAAACCATTTTGCCAGTTGCTCTGGATACTTTAGGATTTATTGGCACAACTGTGGAAGGAAAACTATGCTTAGCTGCACTAGGTATGTATGTTACAGTTCTGCAAATACAGATGCCAGCACATCAAGCTACTACAATTTGTCAAATTTCTTAAATAGATTTTCAACTTTATCACCGAAGAATTAGGTTCAAAGTTAATTGGGAAAATTTGACAGTTTCGGGTAGCTTGATGTGCTGGCGTCTGTACAACCCACAAGAGTTATCTTGAGACTGAGCTGCCCCTCGTGACCTCCGTGCTGTGGCTGCTCTCGCCATCGACGCCTCAGCCTCAGTACCGCGCGCTTTTGTCATCAGAGCAGTCTCAAGTTAAATCTTGCAGATTGTAAATTCTCATTGACACATTTAAATAAAATAATAAACTGTATTTTTTTGTAGGCAGTAAATATACTCAAGCTGTTAATAGTGTGAGTCAGCTCATCAGGAACAGCGACACTGATATCAAGATACGCGCTTTACATTGCTTTGCTGGGCTAATGAGTATAGAAAAAGATCCAGCAGTGCGGGCCGTTAGTGCAACCCCAGGGTCTATCGGAATGGTTTCAACTCCTGTAGACCACAGGGTCACATTAATGACGCGCGAATGGTTCAGGACATTGGATTCTAAACCGATGGAAACTTTATTTGAGATCTGCAAAAGTCCATTTCCTGATATAAAACAAGCTGCATTTGTACTATTGGATGCTGTTTGTCAACACCAATGGGGTGAAGAAATGGTAGCTCGGGCTGCAGGTAAGATGTTTAATTAACCTGCTGTAAAATTATGAATGCCACGTGTTTATGTAGGTATTATGTCCTACTACTACAGGCCGACCGCTTAACTGAGACGTTGCCTGGGATAGCTGCGCGGTGCAGTAGGGATAGTTGTCATAAGTTGATGAATCACTGAGCTCTCGCAACACGTCACCACACCACTCCCGCATCGCACTGCTACCTCAGGCAACTTCTCAGTTAAGCAGTTGGCCTATAATCCTAATACTACTCATGCACTTGTCTACTGATTCCTGATGTATTTAAAAATTAGTGCTAGTATTTTTATCTAAAGTAATTTCTTTTTATCCACTCTTTAGAGGTTGAATAATTTGAAATGAAACCATTTTTTGTTTCAAAGTTAAATCAAAGTTTTATTTTACATAAGAATTTCAAATAAATTGTGCAAGTGCAAATACATTAATTAAAAACAGATCTTAATAAATAAATTAATCTTATTCCTACTTTGCAGGATTCATTGAGTTCCTTCTGGATCGGTCAACAGTTTACACAAAAGAAACCAATGAAGCAAAATATGACATTATCAAAAGGTTGGCTCATTCACCCGCATTTGATACTGTGATTGTTGGGAGACTTCAAACTTATGTTGAACAAGGTCCATTTTATTCTGAAAGTCAGTTGGAAGTGGCAATGGAAGACGGAGACTGAATTATGGAACTAGAACGTTATTTGGGGGTAAATACGCGACTTTTATTTTAACGAATTCAATACACTTTTTCTATAGGCTAATAAGAAATTCATAACAGTGATTCATGGCAAATTAAGGGGCGACAAAGGAATTGTAGATAGACAAGCTGCAAAACAGGGGTTCATATTTGGCACTTGAGTGTTATGACATTGTTAAAATAAAAATCCTACTATTGTTGGTATTTTTGTTGAATTTAAACAATACGAGACGTGTTTTGGTTTCCAAAGCTAATGTCACTTTATAATTTAGTACTTATTAAAAATCTAAAAAATTATCTCCTTCTTTTATTTTTCATTGATGTTTCTGTTTTCACAGATTTCCTTTTAGTTGCCTTTTTTTTGCTGCCGCCGCCATATTTAGCAGCTAAGTCATCAATAAAGGAGTCTATTTGTTGAGCCCTTGATTGTTGTTTTTGTTTTATCATCAGTTCTAGGCTATTAGGGCCTGAAAAAAAAAATATAGTAAAATGGGGTGAATCGGGATAAAACTTTAAAATGGATTTTAACATTGAAATAATATTGTTTATTTGCCAAAAAGATCTCTAATGTGTTTACTATATTATAATGAACTAGCGACCCGCCCCGGCTTCGCACGGGTGCAATGGAGAAACACTGATAATTTTAGAGCCGTTATTTCTCGTAAAAAGTATAGGATAAAAAATGGTTATTGTGGGTTATCCCTAAGAGATAGACATATACCATCGCGGACTTTTTTGTAGACCTTTTTAAGGTGTACAATACTGTAGTACATTATTTTGATCTATCTCGACGGGTTCAGCCAGCGTTTTCAATGTAAGCGCAAAAAAATGTGTTTATTTACGACATTACATTAGAAACCTCTAAAATTATCAGTGTTTCTCTACTATATTATGCATGTATTATACATATAAACCTTCCTCTTGAATCACTCTATCTATCAAAACAAACCGCATCAAAATTCGTTGCGTAGTTTTAAAGATCTAAGCATATATAGGGACAGACAGACAGCGAAGCGACTTTGTTTTATACTATGTAGTGATGATTAAGTGTCTTTGTTGGCAACAAACTATATTAACTCAACATTAAAATCCATTCAAAAGTTTCATCCCGATTCACCACTTGGTTCCTATTCCTAATGTTTTCTAATAGAGACAAATGGGGTGACCATTTGTCTGTATTAGAAAACATTAAAACGTGTTAGTATTTTACATAAACATCATGTTTGTATTCCCTGAAGAGTTGACAGAGGTACATCCATATTTCATCAGTTATAAGTTCATGTTATCAAACCCAAATCCTGCTCAGCGGGTAGTGCTTGCAACCACTAGGCCCATGAGGCAGTCAATATTTTATTAAACGGTAAATCAAAAAATTTCTAAAAGAAAAATAAATAAATTGTATACCTGAATCAATTTCTAATTCCTTTTGCATTTCTTCAGCTAGTTTAGCTTCCCGTTTCTCTTTAGCGATTCTTCTCAGTCTCTTTTTAGCTGGCTCATTAGTAAATATTTTGTATTCTGGTACTTCTCCATTCTTTATCATTTCCTAAAATGCAATTATCCATCAATAATTTTGTATATTGAGGAATCTTTGTTTAAATAAAATATTAATAGCTATTAATAACTGGTTTTAATTAGTTTCTTCGAAATTTTAATGATAGTTGAATACATATAATCACATTATGGAATGTTGTTGAAAACAAAGTACCAATGACAAAATAATGAGCTAAGCTTTGATTTAATACTATCTTTTATAACTATTTAATGAACTAAAATTAGTAGTAACACAGTTTGCAAATAAGTTACTAAACTGCTATTGGTTAATAGTGGTTTCAACAGTTATTTTAAAAGAAAAATTGCATCTTTACATTGAGAAGCTCCCTAATTCTTGGTTCTTGGTCAGTTCTGGCAAATTGTACATGGTCCACAATGTAATTCATGTCACCCTTAGCAGTTAAATAAACTTGCTTGATGTCCTCTTTTTCCACTGCTGAGCCTGTGAAATGATAAGTTAAACTCATACACAGTAGATAGTTTGAATATGTTTACTTTTCTTTAATAACATATCATAACACTAGCTTCTGCCTGTGAGGGGTGGAATTTCGAAAAAACCTTTCTTAGTAGATACATACTCTTCACAAAGAACACACCCTCCAAATCTCATGTCTCTAAGACCAGCGGTTTAGGCTGTGTGTTGTCAGTCAGTCAGGACTTTGAAATTTATATTCAACATTATTTTTAGTATATTGCAAACCTGAATATTGTTTGTTCAGAATAGGTAACTGAATCAATTCCAATAATTTTTACACCATGTTATATTTTTTCCCAAAAATATTTAAAAAAGGTTACAAGTTGGATATCGAGTGACACTAAGTACATATCATATGCGTACAACACAGGTCACGTCCGGTGGGCCGGTGGCGCGTGGTAAGTGGTATCCAACTTTTTGTATGGACAAGCAGGTAACATAAAAAGCTTATAACTTTGCGATTTTTCATGATACAGTTTTGAAATTTTGTACATAGATTCTTTACATAATAAAATATGTGTTTCAGGTTTCGCATATACTAAAACAAATGTTGTATTTAGATGGTGCCTGTATTCACTAAAGGGTTAAGCAGAGGTGTAGCTATTGTTCACCCACGTAGGCTCGCCCCCTATAACATATAATATTTTGTGAGTCTATGGCCATCAACACAATTCCAGGGAATCCAATTTCAGGTATGTTTAATACTTCTCCTTCTTTTCGTGTTGGTGGTACTGTTCCTAGTTGTTTTTTTTTTTTTTTATATAGTTTGAGCCCATCTTTAATACTTACCAACATATTCTTTTTCATAAGCCCTGATGTCTTCATCAGTGATTTTTTTAAATAAGACCCTCCAGTATCCTGACCAGTCTCTGTCAATGATAACATTAAAGTCATCATCATCTACACATTTGGTCTCATCATATAGGGACCTTTTGTCTTTGTCAGTGAGAATGGCATGAATACTTCCCAGAACTTTAAATTTCTCAGTTGCTTCAAGTTTTTCATCTTCTTCTACTCTATCTGGATGAACTTTCAGTGACAAGCGGTGATAGGCCTTTTTGACTGCAATTGAAAGTGATATTTATAATTATTTTATCTTCTTCCAAATTAAAAGATGTGATGTCAATAGCAACTTATCAAAATTTTTTTATTTTTTATTATTAAAATATTTTTAGAATGTCAGTACTGAAATTTTTTAAATAAGCAGTTTTTTATAAGCATCCTTATCAGCAACAGACAGCAAAATGTCACAGGCTTCGAAACTGCTTCATTAACAAACTGGTTTATTGAACTAGTTTAACTTGTAGTAAGTGTAGTTGTCCCCGTGAAAGTCTGGTAGCAGTTAGGGCTCCATTTATTGCACCAATGCATATAACTTTGAATAGGTATTATTTGCATATGAAGAACTTCGATAATCCTTATGTACACTTACCTTCTTTGTCTGAGGCAGTTTCAGGAATTTGTAAAACTTCATAGAGGTTCGTGGTTTGGAAATATTTTTCACACAATTCTAGGAGACCCATGTCACCGTTTTAAAAAGGAGAGATGAGAGGAAAGCAAGTGTTTGTTTCGAATTTCTGAATATCATTAATCAACCAACAAACGCGCCAATTTAACCGGTAAGTAAACCGAATAAGTCAATGTCAATGCCAAAACACATGTAAAATGACGTTTTTTGCAGGGTTGCCAGAACTAAGAATGTTCCATGCTTATAACAGTTCCATGTATGAAAATAATAAGTACAGTCCGACACGGACCTTAATGGAAGTGGCGAAATAGAGAACTAACATGTGTACTGAGTTTGACATCTTCCTTTCAGTGCCGAAATTACCGTTGTTAGGGGTACCTATGGTTCCATGATATTTAAGCAGTATCATTTTGATCAGAGCTTAAAAGAGCTATGCTCACCTTAACCTCTAGTTACACGCAACAGTTTGCACGCGCAAACATTCTGCTGCGTGTCATCATCATCATCAGCTTACTGCAACTCCGTCCAATGCTGGACATTAACTATTTTCGGCAAATCTCATCCAGCTGCTACCAACCACTCGCCGCCTGCTGCATGTAGCCGGAGCTTAAATTCACGCCAACGAACAACAAAAGGATAAAAGAGACACACATATTTTGCTTTCCTCATTCCTAAACTCTCGAAGCAACCTTGGCTTGATGGTGGGGCTTGCGCTCTCCGAAGTCTAGAGTTCGGAGCGCGCAAGCCCCACCACGACCATAAGCAAGACCTAGGTCTGTGTAGGTAAAGTTTACTTTGCCGAAACAAGTCTAAAGTAAGGAGCTAAACCATGAGAGATATGTAAACCCACGGGGCAGCATGTGGCGAGCTGTTAGATATTTTTAGCTATCGCACGTGCACTATCTCCCGGGAGACGTCATGTTACTCATCTCTGGCACGCCTTTATTGGCCGGCTGGAGTGAAAACTGACGAGGAACTGAGCTCCACCTCATTCCTGCATTTACTGGCTGGCTTGAGTGGAGCAAGAGCAAACGTGCACAAACGCGTGAAGTATTCCAGTAAGATGCTGGTAGGGATCTTGGCCGTAGTTCTGGGATTGTCCTGATAGCCGTGGAATTAATAGCTCTCCACTCATCAAGCACCTCAAGATATGTTGCCTCCTTATCGCTACGTCACTATGTGCTAGCGGCCGCTTCCGGGGGCCCAGTATTGAGTGTGCAAGTCACCCCCTGCCATTATATCCGTGTATTGTATGTACAGACGCCAGCACATCAAGTTACCCGAAATTGACAAATTTTCCCAATCAACTTTGAACTTTATTCTTTGGTGATAAAATTGAAAATCTATTAAATAAATTTGACAGATTGTAGGAGCTTGATGTGCTGGCGTCTGTACAAGGGGGCACAAAAGTTGTCACCCGATGTTCTTTGCCTGTATTATTTTTAAGAATGAAAAACCTTTGTACTGCTTTTTGCACTATGTTTTTTTGATGTCTTCATTTTTTTTTCATTAATTCGAAAAAAATATGTGGGCTAAGTGGCCGCCGCCGCCAGAATTCATGACCATTCGGGCCCGATTGATGGCATTTTCCATCACTCTTGTCAGAACTTCCGGCGATAGGTCCTCGCATTCTTGACGTATATTCTCTTTGAGGGCTTCAAGATTCTGAGGCTTGTTGACATGGACTCGTGACAAAAAACCAAATCCCAAATCAGGCGATCTTGACGGCCAGTGAAAATCGCCAAAACGAGAGATTAGGCGACCCGAAACAATTATTCCGCGTTCTTTAAAGAGATTCCGTGTCTTGTTGACGTGTATTAGGTACTATTATGCTATTTTGTATCTGATTCATTTTTCTATGTCTATGATCTGATTACTTCATGAATGTCAAAGTAGAATTGACATTTGCCGCCATCTGCAATTTCAGCATCTTCCGATAGGGTAATGAATGACTGATTCGTCATGCAGGGGCCATAGTCCTCCCGTAATTTTACATAACCAATACACTTTAGCCACCCAAATCCATAGTGTTTCCTTTGTTTCCATATCATATACCATATACAACGTGTAACGTTAAATGCGCAAAACCTGAAAATAGTTTGATCAGAATAACGAGCAGAATTAATTGAACCACTTTTTAACCCTTTACTGCATGATATATTAAATAAGTGACAATTTTTTTTTTTATGTTAATGTCTTTATTAAATTTTCAGAATTAATTATAGTGTTTTTTTTTATATATATATTTTTTTAATGTCCAAGTGGTATGTGATGATAGACAAAATAGTTGTGTTTTATTATTGCTAATGATATGAAAAACAAACCCCATAAGGATTTTTACGCTAGTTTTTTATTTTTTTAGAGTAAAATAAACTGTAAACATGTCAAACCATATAATTATGGTTTCCTATGCGGTAAAGGGTTAATATAATTAGGTATTATTAATATAATTTTGAGCAGTCTTGTAGTCTTACTCGCATAGATTGTTCGTTAGTAAAGTTATATGAATTGTATATGCTGTGGATAACGGTGTGAGTTTCACATTTATATAATATCTTTGTTTATATTATTTGCGCAGATATAATGTGTTACTGTTTGTTTGTCCCAAATAAATAAATAAATAAATAAATAAATAGGTAAATATAGGTCACATTTTTCAAAAAATCTTCATTAAAAACGTTGCCGTGTCTATTTATTAGTAGGTCAAGTAAGGCAATGTCAGCGCGGCGCAGCGGCCCGGTGACGACCCCTTAGTCGATAAAGCGTCGTCGCAGACGCAAGAAACGATCAGAATGGCCAGTAAAACTAAAACAGCACATAAAACCTTTAAATTTTTTTTAATGACTTATTTTCTCTCTGAAGAATTAAAAATCAGTTGGGGTGTCTGAGGTTTTGCGCATTTAACGTTACACGTTGTATAAAAATATCGGTTATTATACGGCTCTAGAGTTATTTTCTACATAGCTACAGTATTAGAATTATCGTGGCTAAGTAATAACAGCCGCATGGGTCGATCGATCCGGTTAAGCTGTGCTTGCCGTGGTCGATCCGTGGATGGGTGACCATCTCAAACGTACATAACGTAACATCTTAACGTAACTGGGTTGTGGGGGTAAGATAGGCAGTCGGTCCGTGTACAATAGTAGTATTCAGCTGCACCCGGTTAGACAGGAAGCTGACCATTAGGTACATAGTTGGGAAAAGGCTAGACAGATTATTATACAGTACTAGTATTAAGTGATTTTAATAAGTAGAATGTTTAATTTATTTTTTATATTCAGTTTAATGTAAGTACAGAATGCTTAGATAACGAATATGTGGTGGGTTTTTTTCCGTGCTGTTTAAATCGAAAAGTAGAACAAAAATAAATAGAAACACTGCTCCAAGCTCTTGTTTTAAGCCGGTGCGTACGTCGTTACATCTCTTCTTAAGCCCGTATCAAAGAAGTATGAAAAAGTAATTTTTCGAACTCGTGTAACTTTACGGGAAATGGTCTTAAAGATTTGTTTCCATTGTTAAAAATGAAGAGAAATAAACGTATTCTTTTGGAATATAGTTTTTTTTTGTTTGACTTGGCTTGGCTTTTTTTAGGGTTCCGTACCAAAATGGTAAAAAGGAACCCTTATGGTGCGACTCAGCTGGATATCTCAAGAACTACTAATGCTATCAACTTGAAATTTGGAATAGTTTTAGATGACGTTTACCCAACTATTTTGTAAATAAGAAAGAAATAACAATATATTTATTTTTTGCAACAGGAATCAGTCCCTGGGGGGTCTTAAAAATTCGAAATGGAGCTACTAGGGAATGTGGGGTATCATATGAAAGAGTGCTGTTTGCATATTCTCAAACATTTTTTATTTTTTTTTTATTTTTCAGGCCGCATAATTTTCGACTTTGAAATGAAGTTTTTGATGAAAAATGTAAAAAAAATACCATTCTCTCCGAACTTTGCATAGAGAAAAATCTGAAATTATTCTATGAGATAGAAGTTTATGGAAAGATTACAGGAAAAATAAAACGATGTCTCTAAACAGCACAGTTCTTGAGAAAAAAAATATAATGGTACGGAACCCTCGGTGCGTGAGTCCGACTCGCTCTTGGCCGGTTTTTTTTCTTTCATATTTAGCTCAAAAATGTATGTATGGACGGTGAATGTTTTCCTTTTTCGAACATATGAAGCAAGAATATTATCTACACCAAATTCGGTAGAAGCGAAACTGATTTATGAAATGCTTGCTGCATATTATTGCGTAAGCGAGGGAGATAGTGATGCAGCCTGCATCACTATGTCCCTCGCTTACGCAATAATATATTTATATTAATAATATCATAATGATGTGTAATAGTTAGAATAGGGTATGATGAGGCTGACGTACCTTTGTAAGGTAAAAGCCTCTAAATAAATAAAGATTAAAAAAAAAAAAAATTGCAATATCGTTCAAAATGGTTCATATTATGAGTGATAGTGCGTTGCGCAATCAGGGCGCTGTTAGCGCACTCTGGGTTGGTAGCATAGCAGTCCAGCAGCGTTGATGGTATGACTAGACAGTAACATTGTTTCACTTCGAATTGATCAGGCACAGTCGTGCTGCAGCAGCTCACTTTGTTCTCTCGTGACCTTTGCTCGTGGCAGTTAGTAAAACTACTGCGTCTCCTCAATCTTCGTGAACCATCAACTAGGTGCAGGTAGATGTGTAGGGGATGGCGTATTTCCTTCGCGTTAACTCTTTCTGGTAGGTATTATAAAAGCATATCTTTAGTCCGACTCTTGTTACACTTTTTGAACCAGAAAAGCTATAGTAGTGACCTACCTAGTATATATATCTTGCCACTCACTACCTAGTAGTTGGTATAAAAAATATGTGCGGTCGGGGGACCTCCGGAACGTCAGGAACGAAGTTCCTTACACGATACTTGCACGCACGTATATATTCGTGCGAGTGTGTGTACCCACACTCGTAAGCCTTTTTCCTTACGTGATGATTTCAACTAGTCAAATCCTACCGCAAGCCGCGTTAAGGAACTCCGTTAAAAAAAACTGCCCATAACATGAGCTGCGAGGCTCTGTGAGTGGTCAATGGTGGCAAGACATACAACCTTAACAGGTTGCAACTGTATAGATTTCTTTTGTTTAACAATGAAATCTCTAGTATTTTGACAGGTAGTCAAGTTTTATCAGAATTTGGTATTTATTGAATCTGATACATTAATTTACATTTCTTTGCATTATTTAATTATTTACATGGATACTATTCAACTTGCTTCCGGTGATAATACAAATGCTTTATCTCCAAGGCATGTGTCTAACACGAAACAAGATCAAGCAGAAGATGGTAAGCAATCGCCCAGATGTGAAGATCATAAGACAGAAACTGTTAATATAGAAGAGGGACAGCTTGAAGTTACGCCACAGATGATTGAAGATAATGAAGCTAAAATGAAGGAAAGAATAGCTCAGTGTAAAAATATAATTGAGTCTTTGAAGATTGAACTTATTGAAGAAAAAGCAAAATTGGAAAAGCAAAGCAAAGATTCCGTACGTGGTCCTGAGTCTCCCTTGAGAGCCACGACTAGTAATAATTATCAGTGCGTTTCCACATCTAATATTTTTGTGGACAACATTCCATGTACCACCAACATGTATAGCGAGTGTGTGGACAGCAAGCTTAACTGTGACGAAAACTTAATGGAATATGAAAAACAACTAAAAAAATATCAGAATACTCTCAATCTCGCCCAAGTTGAAAAGAAAAATGCGATTAGAAAACAAATGTTAGCTAAAGCTTATCGACTGAAGCTATTAGAAGTAGAAAACCAATGCAATATTGAACTGCTAAGAGTCAAGCAAAGTTTACAATGTTTGGAACCATTACAAATTATCGCAAGTAAGTGGAAAACTAATGTTGATGAAATGTATGACATAAATAGCTTTGAGCTGATACCCAGATATCCAGAACTTAACGCTAATTCAAGTAGTGAGATTGCCTCTTATGAAACGGAAATAAAAGCGGCCGCAGAACGAATTGAAACTGCTACTCTAGACGACTCTGTATTATTAGATTGAATAACAAAAACATGAGCTGTTTTTTTTTTGCGAGATTTTATATATTTTTTTAAAGATGTCCCAATCGAAATTTTCATTTCTGTTTGAAATTAAAATTATTAAAATAAAAACATATAAAAACTTTTTACACTTATGTTTTTACAAGAAATGTACAAAAATGTGAAGAAAAATTGGCGCAGTAAAGAAATATTTTTGGGACACGGAGGGAAATTCTTAGAAAAATTACTGTGCTCGTCACTGTAAAGTGAGTGCAAGAGACATCTACAGAAAAATTTTCTAAGTGAGATTGGGAAAAATTCACTAATTGTCCAATAAAATTTACTGTACAGAATAAGAATTTTTACTGTGCTAGCATGGTAATTTTTCCATTACCACTCAAATGCACTCAGATTATGATACAGCACAGTAATTTTTCTAAGATTTTTCTCTCCGTGTACCTACCAAATATCTTTCTTATTTCTGAACAGCGACTATCATCAGGATAACCGAGCCTTCAAACGGAGTAACGATGGCTCCCCAGCCGTCTCGAGTGTTATAGGTATTTTTATGAATCATATCTCGATCGTATGCACAAGTCACGCAATAACCAACTACCAATCTACTGACTAATCGGTTACATGATGAGCATTACCTAGATATCTCTTAATCCACGTCATGGAAACTTCCTCCTTTGCAAGTCTTTCTATTCTGTGTTAAGGCTGCCTTTTCACCAGACATAATATGCTATCGATGGACGTGTATGATTTCAACCACTAGGAACGTTTGCTTATCATAACGTAGCTTGGCATAACTCTAGTGGTGAAGGGTAGAACCCTTCACCACAACTTCAAGATAACTTTTTAACACGCGCAGAGCGCATGATCTATGAGTCGCATGAGCATCTCTTACCCGCTCCGCTACCCCACTTAGCTCTAGTGGAAATAGATAGTTTCGCAGCTTAGCTTCACTGCTTAGCTACGTCGCACATCTCTGATGGGAAAGCAGCCTTATCCATCAACAAACCTAAACATAATATAACTAAGGTTCGTAACTATTCATAAAAACAGCATAACAATCAAAATGTATACAAAAATATTTACGAATAACAAAAATATACCTCATAGTTTGAAAATTTGCATACCGGCAATCAAATCAATTACCGAAAACGGGTGTGAAGCTCTGATTTCAATAAATCAAAAGCCGAGGAGGACCTCCACAGTGGACCACACACATCGAGGCACGCGCTTCGAATGCTGCTGACTTTTTATTCTCGCCGCTTGGGACTCGATCGTGTTCACTCGGCGCTGCTCGGCACCCGGTCGGCAAGCTCCCGCACTGACAACACACACGTCTGCCTGCGCCCGCGCCCGTTCAGTTAGGAACTTGAACTTTATTTTAATAAGATTCCAATTTGTCAATTAGAGGGCATCGCATGAACCAAACAGGTTTGACTCCTTTACACCTTGTATCTTTATGAGTTTCATTTAAAAAGTGCTTTTGAATACCTAACTTGTTGAAGTGGATACAATGCTAAGATTAACAGATTTTTTTATCCTACAGGTATAACTTCTTTGGCTATCAAATATTGACTATAGGGACTTTGAAAGTGTTTATTTTTTGACATACAAAAAGCTGACAGTTCTTGGATGTTGTTAAGAGAATGATGACTTTTTTTTTAAAGAAAGTGTTAAAGAAAGTTATTCCTGTAAGGTGGTTTGATTTGTATCCGACAAAATATAACCATGTTGATTGTTAAACATATAACCGCATTGCCTAACTAGGTGAGCTATAGGCATTCCACATCGATCCAGCTAAAGATAAAAAGATATGGTAATCGCAATTTTTTTGTCTAATAATCCATCTGTAAGCATTGATCTCATCATCAACATCAGCTTATAGCAATCCACTGCTGGACATAAACCTCCCTTATTGCAGTCAGTCGCCAGTCAACTCGATTTTTGGTAATCACCTGCGATTGCGGATTCGACCCCTCGAGAGACTCCAAGCATAGCCCGTTCCATAGCTCACTGAGCGACCTTGTATTTATGGACCAGCCGTACCGTGATTGTCCACGTTTCGGCTCAGTAAGCCATAACTGGCAGGACGCCCTGATTGAAGACCTTAGTCTTTAGGTTCTGTGAAATACGCGATGAACAAACCCAGCTAAATTCTTCTGTTAGCCAACTCTGCAGTTTGGTAAACAGTGCAGTTTGGAACAACTTTGAGAGGGATCTCAAAGTTGTTCTTACCAAACTGCAGAGTTTGCCCGTGGTAAACGTATTCTTGAACAACCTTGAGAGCACCGCCATTGACAAATATCGGTCCCGGCGTAACGCCTTCGTAGAAAATAACCTAGGTTTTGCCCAAGTTCATCCGAAGACCAATGCGTACAGAAGAATCAACTAGGCCATCCAGCATCTGCTGCAAATCCTGCACCGATTCAGCCAATATGACAATGTCATCTGCAAATCTCAAGCGTGAGATACTGATTATACTCTTAGGACTTTTGCTTAATTTGTCGCACAGTGTGGATGTGGTCTATGGTGCTAAATCCTCCTCGAAACCCGGTCTGCTCCGGTGGCTGAAACTCGTTGAGTCCTAGCACTAGACGATTCGTGACGATTCTTGAAAACAACTTATACAACGTGTAACGTTAAATGCGCAAAACCTGAAAATAGTTTGACCAGAATAACGAGCAGAATTAATTGAACCAATTTTTAATATGGGTAACATTTTTCAAAAAAAAAATCATTAAAAACGTTGCCGTGTCGATTTATTAATAGGTGAAGCAAGCCAATGTCAGCGCGGCGCAGCGGCCCGGTGACGACTCCTCCCTCGATGAAGCGGCGTATCAGAACCAAGAAACGATCAGAATGACCAGTAAAACTAAAACAGCACATAAAAACTTTACAATTTTTTTAATGACTTATTTTCTCTCTGAAATAGGTCAATTAAATTAAAAATAAGGTGGGGTGTCTGAGGTTTTGCGCATTTAACGTTACACGTTGTATACGTGGCTAATGCGTGAAATGGGTCTGTAGTTCTTTAGAAGAGTCTTATCACCCTTCTTAAAGAAAAGAACTACCACGCTCCGTTGCCACGCTTCTGGAGTTCTTCCAGAGAACAGTACAGAGTTGAAGAGCTCCCGAAGCTCTTTCAGCACAAGACTTCATCCCGCTTTCAGGAGCTCGGTCGTAATCCCGTCCTCACCAAGGGCTTTTCCATTTTTTATAACATTTTTGATTTACTCATTTGAGTTTATTGACCCATAAATGGACCCATATACCTGAAAAGCCCTGAATAGTGTTGGTCAATCATCTTACATGGTTATATATATATTTTTTCATGAAATTGATTCTTTCGCTCACGTAATATCTTCATCTAACAATAAGATTTATCGAGTGGTGTAGTACGGTATTAGGTTTTAATTTTTATTTTAATGTAAACTATAAAACAAAGGGAAATTAAATCATTATACTTAATGTGTTAAAAATCAGAGATTACTACGCTCCGGTAGCTATAACATCGGCGATACGAAAGTATGCAAAGTATTTTGGCCAAGCAAGTTTTCGATTCTGCATCTCTGCAACCTTTAAACTTTGATGTTTTTTTTCGAAGAAGTCTGGAATTTAAGCGAATTCCATGTCTCTGGAAAGATATCTTAAGTATTTTAATCCATCTCTGACTAATTGCATACAGTATTTAAATAAATAAGGTTTGAAGTGGAAAAGAGGGTATTAGTCATTAGGTGTCCTTTTTAATATGCAGTGCTGGCTGCGTTCACAGGAAACCTTGTTTGTTGTCGGAGTAGGGAGATATCTCACTTCATCCGCGGCGCTGGTCGACACGGTACCCGTCCTATGTGTACGAGCTCGAGAGTTTTATGGAAGAGTAAACAATTTAAAACACTACACGCCGGGCGTATTAGTCCAGCACTCTCCTCCATTAGCCATAGCCGACACCTTGCGTCGCCGGTCCTTTGACGAAAATGATGTTTGTTCACAAGCGCAGTGACGAAGGTGCGGGCGCGACACTCGTTCACCACTTGGTACAGTTTGCTTTAGCTGCCTTACAGAGGATGGGTAATCGGCTTGTCGATCTTGTTTAGTTGTGTATGTGTGTGGGTAAGTACATGTTTTTTTGATGATAACGTTTTCTTTGATTGATTCTGGACTGTTTTTTTTTTTTTGCAGTTATTGAAAAAAGGATTTTAACGGTTTTGTAGCGCTTAGTTTAAATGTTATTTACATGCTGTGACCTTATAAAAAAAAAAATGAGGAATATCAAGTTTCATTCGCTCTGTGCAGCGTTGTTATAGTATTTCTTACATCGCACTTTTCACATGTTTTATTTTTTTGTCTGATGTATATCATATTGTGTGCCTTTTAGTCTATGCTAAATATCTAAATGTATTTTCTTTCTTTTAACTATTCTGCACAATGAGAATGCAATCCTAAAATACTCTCAAAGCATGTCATAACAAGTGTTTTAGAACGAAAATACAAAGCCAATACCTGTCTTGCATAAAAAATAAAAAGTTCCGCACCTACACATCTTTGATACTCTTAAAAAAATCTATTGACTCTGTTATCCTTGTTTTTGTTCCCTAACGACAGCGGAATATATCTTTTAGTTTTTCAAAACGCCTTAAATGCTTTTAAAACAGATATTTGTAATCCAAAAGCATGGAGTATGTTTACTTTTTAAAATTCCTGTCGAACGCAAATCCGTTTGGAGTTATGAATGAGTGGTTAAAGTTATGGCCGTTACAATAACATTCCTTGGTTATTGAGTTAGTTTATTGTATGCGAACGTTAGCATTGTGTTGGAAGTCTCCGTTATCAGCTCTGGCGCCAGAATTATTGCAGGTGCTAACAGTCATTACATAATTTGAAGATCTTTGTTGTGGTCACTTCCTGCCCATCTTTATTGACTAGTTTTTTATATTTTGCCTATCTACATCAATAGTTAAACGTGACTCATTGGCCGTCAGTAAAATCTGGGTTAAGATTTCGGCATAAAAATCACAACAAAAACAAAAATTGCTTTTTCATACATTTGACCGCGTAGATCACTTTTCTATGAAAGAGCGGTTTTTTTAAAATAACCGACTAAAATTTCTACGCTAGGGGGCTTAGAATCATGTGCTGAATTCATGGTTACAGTTTGCGCGTCGATGTCCTTTCCACCCTGTATACGTAATAAGTACGGACAATTTAAGTACCTACACACGCCAGCACATCAAGCTACCCGAAACTATCAAATTTTCCCAATCAACCTTGAACCTTATGCTTTAGCGATAACGTTGAAAATCTATTAAAGAAATTTGACAGATTGTAAACAACTTGTTTTCCTGACTATACCCATTCCTTATAGCTCCAGAAAAACTTTTCAAGATAACGTTTTTTAAAGTTATTTTAAGTTAAAAATAATGAATGAATGCAGGTTAACTGTAAGAGTAATGAATAATTTACCTTTCCCACGGGTATCATACCTACCTAGTATAGTATGAGTTGCCGCCCCACGTGTTAATGAGTTATCAGAATTGAAACAAAAGTAAGTAGTACCTAACAGAATTAAACACAAAAGGGTTGCACGTTGCACTACTCCTAGTTAATTTTTGCAGACCGGGAAAACGTTGACGTCATCGGCTATCTTCTGAGGTAGAAGGAAGTATACAAGGGAGTTAGATATCGTCACCTATCTTATCAGCGTTCACGGCGCAAATCTTTGTGCATGAGGTGCGAGCACGTCGCGTTCACACCCTTTTTGTTAAAAGTTTCTCATGGTTCTTTTCTGGGTACGATCGATAAGGTTGTGTGACGTCACTCCTGCTTAAAAGTTTTCCCATTTTTGGGCTTATTAGTCGATTCGCACGAATTTACTCGCCCGAAAGAGGCGAATCGACACTTTTCAATAATATGTTTTTTTTCTATAGACGACTCACACGAAGTTAATTTATTTGTGACTGAATCGACAGCTCCAGAAATATGTTATAGGCTATTGGCACATTGTGAATTTTATACAATGAAGGTAAGGAAATATGGCAATAGCGTAAAGAAATTATAAGAGTTAAATATTATAAAACGCGTACATTTTTCTTAACTTCCACTACATAAAATTCAAAATCTGCCTATAGAAAAAATAATATTATTTAAAAGTGTCCATTCGCCCGTTTCAGGCTAGTAAATTCGTGCGAATCGACTAATAAGCCCTTTGTTGTGAACCAAAACATTAGGCAGCTAAACATTAGGCAGTTTCTAAACGGTTGGAAATATATATATCTACGCGTCTCCTAGGCGCAAACAAAAAATAATAAAAATAAAGGACCCACTTGTCACGGAATGCTTTAGTTATCAAGGATTAGTTATCAAGCTTAATGCTCAGTAAAAATATTTTCCTGGTTGTGTAAGCGATAAAGCAAAACAAGCAGGGTATCAACCAAACGAATCTTGTGCGTAAAGCACAAGATTCGTTTGCCACAAGATGCGTGTGCCGTACGCGCTGGTTATGCAGATTATGCGTTTTATTACGCAAATGTAGTGCTGTTGCTTACGAATTACCCCAAAATAGAAGCTTTGTCTTTTACATAAACAAAAACTTCCTTTTCTGCACTTCTTTATTATTGCTTTTCACAGGAGCGGGGGTGCGTCTTTACTAAATGTATATTGTGGGGATGCCAGTGACGTCACGGAACTGGCTGATTTTGGGTATAATTGGGAGATCACATTTTCGAGTGACTACCGCTAAATGTACCTTAACAAGACACAGCTACTCGGGTATATTTAGTAGTACCTACCAGTTTAAAATGAATCATTACTAAATAAACTCTATTTCAATAGAATAGGTAACTTGCTTGAAATATTTCGGGATTGGTGCATAGTGCAGGTTTTTAGGGTAGAGAAGATCACTTGGCGGGCCTAAGTTGGTTTACAAGCAATAATATTAAGACGTAGTCAACGGAGCTTGAAGCTTCTAGCTAGCTGAACGCTTCGCGGGGCCCCTATTTCTGTCTACAGGGTTTAAAGGAACCTAACACGGAGGAGATGACGGGGGCTCCGTTCGCTCGCTTTGCTCCCCTTCGAACCTAAACTGTCCGAGTGGGGGCGCCCCAACTTGGTCCGCGTTCAGTAGGTACCTATATGCTTCTGCCCTACTTAAATTAAACCGTGCCTCCATGTAAAATGCCGGTATTCAGCGGCATCCGGTTAGACTGTAAGCCTACCCCAACATAGTTGGGAAAAGAATAGGCAGACGATGATGAGTTATCTACTTACTTTGTAATACTCTTTCCTATAGCTATTATCTACTCATGGATAACAGCATTTTTTTATAAATACTACGACAGGTAAATGGGTTGTGGAGGTCAGATAGACTGGAAGCCGACCCCAAAATAGTTGGGAAAAGGCTAGGCAGATGATGATGAGGTATGGGGATTTATCTTGACGTTTTGACTTTGTTTAACAAGTTAAATATACTGCAAAGGTAAATTTTCGTTTTGTGTAGAAAGTGCTTATGGAACGTGAAAGTGTCAAACTTGGGCCGGCCGAACGAACATAGACTTTGAAACGAGTAGGTATCTACTTAGAGGTATAAGTACCTTTTAGTAGGTATTCGGACTTGTCCTGTTTTAGTGCTTCTCATGAAAAACTTGGTATGAGAAAAGTGAAAATAGAAGACTTTTGACGTTAAATAAACATAGGTAATCTTGTGCTAAAAAAGACAATATAAAGACTTTCGCAATTATAGGTACACTTCCAGCTTCTGCATGTCGATTCTGTAAAAATCTCACCGTGAAAACGTGCGTGGAGTGAGCTGTCAGTGTCATCCCACCGATGCTAGGGATTGACTAAGCAAACATTTACAACCATAAACGAGATCATAATTTTTTTAATGCTAATTCTATTGATCATTACACTAATATTATAAAGGCGGAAGTTTGTGAGTGTGTGTATGTTTGTATGTTTGTTACTTCTTCACGCTCAAACGGCTGGACCAATTTTGATGAAATTTGGCACACAGATAGTTTATAACCAGGATTAACACATATAATACTTTTTATCTCGATATTCTTACGGGATCGAGACTTATGCGGGTGAAACCGCGGGGCACAGCTAGTTTTATATGATTTTAAAACTAGTATTTTAGTAGTCAAAATATTACTATTTTGTGGGGTTTTGAAATAAAATAGCAAAACAGGAACTTAGTCCGAACATCAATTTTGTTGTGTTTTCTTTTTTTCCTAGATTAAAACCCCACAAAATAGTAATGTTTTGACAATTAAAATACTAGCTTTGAAATTATATAAAATGATCAATAGAATTAGCATAAAAAATCTCGATTATGATTGTAAATGTATTCTTGGTCAATCCCTAGTATCAGGTGGCATGACATTGACAGCTCACTACACGCTCACTTCTCTTAAGTTGTCACGGTGAGATGGTTACAGAATCGGGGGAGCGGGGGCAGGTCAGTGTCAGGTTGTATACCTGACACTGACCTCTCCCCCCTCCCCCTTTTAAACAAGAAATTTCACGCGGACGAAATCGTGACATGCCGGTCGATTCTGTAACCATCTCACCGTGAAAGCTTGGGTGAAGCGAGCGTGGAGTGAGCTGTCATTTGCTAGGGATTAATACTATTAAGTGCTCACTTCACTTATGATTTCACGGTGAGATTTTTAAACAAAGTATGATTCGCGACCGCAAAACGTATGTATTTAGAAAATTATAATCATAAAAATCATCAAAACAACCCTCTAAGTTCCCTAATGAGTGACTATTTCATGAAATCAGTATTCCTCAAGAAGGGCTATGAAATGCGAAAAGATTTTTTCAAATCCCATTGGTAATTCGCGTTGAAGGTTAGCGTGATCAAACAAACGAAGTTTTTAGCTTTATTATATGAACTGTATGGATCTATTCCCATGTCGATTTCGGCTATGGTGACCATATTTGACGGCTATGGATCACGAGCGAGTGCCCTTGCTGAGATTACACATTGGACGTAGGTATCAGTTCTATTACACCTCCCAGCTCTGACTCAACGTTGACAAACAATTAATCTTTGATCAATGGGATTGAACAAATATGAGACTATGATACTGATATCCCATTGAGTTAATGAGGCTGTTATAAAGAGATCTGCGTAATCCTTTGTTAGTGTCGGCTTGCTGATTATGTTTCAGTTAAAATTAGACTGGGTATTGTACAGACGCCAGCACATCAAGCTACTACAAACTGTCAAATTTCTTTAATAGATTTTCAACTTTATCATAAGGTTCAATAACATAAGATTCAAGGTTGATTGGGAAAATTAGACAGTTTCGGATAGCTTGATGTGCTGGCGTCTGTACGTATGTAGGTAAGCATAACTTTAGACATTTGATACTGGAAATTTTGCGATTTTTAGAAGACTTAGAGGCTTCAGCGTTTCTTGTATTATTTATACCATATACTTCGATCCTGTGCTGTTCGCAGTGTCCAAGTTTCGACCAGAGATTTTAACAAACTCCCAACAGTTGTAGGTATAGTTATACAAGGTACTAACATCCTCAACAATAGATGTGTTCATTGTTAGGGGTTTTGTCAGATTACGACTTCATGGAATTTCCTGTAAAAGTAGGTCACATCATGGCCATAATTAACTCGTGTTTTTTTTTGACATATTTTGTTAACCTCAATGACCATCTACATATATGGCGTTTCTAAACACTCTTACTTACATAAATCACAAATTACCTCCTGAGTAATAATTCCTGAGTAACTTCTGAGCAAGAAAATATATTTAGTTATTGCCTGTTTTTCAATTTTGTTTTCCTGTAGATTTGTTTTTTAGCCTATATATATATAATATGGTACTCTATATATATTCTTACAAAACTTGAAATATGTAAGTGCTGTGCACACCTGTGAGTGACAAATTCACTCTAGATTTTAAGTTTAATTGTTACAGCCGGTCGATTCTGTTAGAATCTCACCGTGAGAAGTTAGGTGAAGTGAGCTGTTATTCCATCGGATGCTACAGATTGACACTAGTGATTGTTCACTTTAAGCTCACTTCACCTGAATTATCACGGTGAGATTTTTACAGAATCGCCCGGCAATACCCCAAAAATGTATTAGTGAATAAAGTCGTTGGAGTGCCACAATTAAATAAATAAATGGAAAATCCGTGCTTACGTACATGTACCTAACACCATGTCTATTATTACCTTTTTATATAATATTATAGGTAAGGATAAATAGAGCAATTTATAGAACACACAAATGTCATCGTAGGTACCTTATATGATGATGAATGAACATGAATATTTGAAGCCTCGTGATCCGCGGTTTCTTCCACGTTTCCAGTATGATCTCCATGTCTTATGACGTTGGTTCCGATGCAGAGACAAAGGGTCATTAGCTGCTCAATAAGTGGTTTGTGAGACCGCAGAGGCTATTCAAATACAAATCAACACTGGCCTGTTCTAGATTACACTTTGATCTGAGAACACAATATACGTTTGACTAGGCTAAGCTTAGTCTATGATGCATTGCTTGACTCTAATAATATTATGAATCAAAACTGCGAGGATGTTTTGACCTACTCTAAACGTCGAGAGTGTATATTTTTTTGTAAAAAATGAAGTATATTTCATTTGTGATTGTTAAACTGTTTTTTTGGGCAAATATTCAGAACGGCAAACCACTTTAAGTATTTTTGTCCTGAAGTTATAAATGTATAATAAGGAGTGCCAGTTCACATGAGAAATTATATAAGTTGAAAAAAAAATGGGGTTAAAATGTGACGTATGTAAAAATATTGCAATTGTGTTTAATTCGCAACTGATCGACCGTCAAGTTTTTCGCTAGCCTGTTAAACCTATGGACATCAGCAGGGTAATTGCGTAACACACTATCAGTAGCAATGGGTTTCATTTTGACAGTCCAACAATATTCATTGCGTTATTTATGTTGCTAAGCAGACACATTTTTCAAAGATATGGAGCAATGGATTAGCAATATACTTCAAAATGATTCAGATTTAGATTGACAGTGTGTTACGCAATTAGCGTGCAGTATCCACTCTGACATTGCATTCCACATCAAATTCTTTTTGATACTTTCATAATTTTTCAGCTGCAGCGTAAAACATTACAGCGAATATTTCGTGCATTCTGTTATTTATTTGATGCTTAACTTCAGTTTTTAACAAATTATTTCTTACAACTTCCAAGAGTTAAGGGGTATTTGCAAAATTTTTATGACATCAGAAGTTTTTATGCAAGTGGGAGAGTGACAATAGGTCGGTAAGTGACAATCAGTTTTCCCGACGCGGACGAAGCGAAAGCGATATGTGAATGCAATGCGCTACGGGTAGCGGCGGCGGTGCGCGGCGTTCGGTGGTGGTGGCGGCTGGGCGGTGAGCAAGGGATGCAGGCCGGGCTCGGTGGTGCACGGCGATCGGACCGGGCTGCGGCAGCCGGCTCTCAGTGTCGCTCAGATCGCGGCGCGCGTTGGTCGTGCGTCGAGCGCGTGTGGAGTGATGTCTGCGAGATGAGGCTGTCGCTGGTGCTACTGTGGCTGGGCGCGGCGGCGGCATGCGGCCCGAGCCGCGGCTACACCCGCCGTCAGGGCGCGCGCCGCATCACACCCCTGGTCTTCGGCCAGCACGACCCTAACATTAGTGAGAACAAGAACACAGCCAGTGGACCTCCTGAGGGTCGCATCACCAGAGACGACGATAGGTTCAAAGACTTAGTGCCGAATTATAATCCGGACATCGACTTTAGGGATGATGAGGGTACCGGAGCCGATCGCCTCATGACACAGGTGAGTTTTCACAATTGCCCATGAATTTTCCTCTTGTTCTGAATTAACACTAAACTTATGAGCCGACGGACATGTGCAGCGATTTAGGAACTTCAGATTCGAATGTTTAATGGGCAGTGGAATAGTATGCTGGCCCGTTATAAGCGTTGGAAGTTGTCTTGCAAAACAATGGATTTCATGAAGTGTCCGCTGTTTTCAAAACAGCTTCTTAGTGCGCGGACAGGGACAATCGGCGATGTAAACATTACGCGCGTGGAACAATGGTAACAAATTGCGGGCGTTACGGTAGCTTCATAGCGAGTGTTCCGATTGTAGCACTGCAATTACACAAGCTTTGTCAACAAATATTTTGACTCTGTGACTAATGGATGAATGATGAATTCTTTACAATTCATGCCAGTTTCGGTGAATATATGGCCGTCATAAAATTTGGTGTCGAAGGCATTCAGTATCGTGCGTTGTCATTCAAGATGCTTTGTATAAATATAAATACAACTTTAAGGGAAATTTATTGTTGGGGGTTGCTACATTGTACTGTATTTTGGTTTGCTTCAGCATTACGCATTAAAACAAAGGTGTTTTTTTTATTTTACCCGCATCAATAATTAATTAAAATAGCGCGGGATGCTTTAAAACTACCTTCTTTTGTGGAGGATATAATCTTGTTGTGAATATTTAAGATAACAGGAGAACAGGTGATGCGCATTTTGTAACTATGTGTTTATTGATACAGGTTCTACTTTTATACCGCACAAAAATATTTATGTATCAAAGTATTTAGCTACGTTAAGAGTTAAAACTGTTTACAATTGAATGTTTATAGAACTCGCAACGCCTTGCTATCGCGTCGATAGAATTATTAGATAATAGTATTTTTGATGACGCATTATTATCAATTTTGAAACTGTAGATAAACTTTGCACATGGCCTTCTGAAAGGATAACTATAATATGTTTTTGTGATAAATTACACTCAGAATAGACCTTACTATAATAAGTATAAGTGTAGAAGCATGTAAAAATCAAGAAGAAAACTCTTAAAAAATTATTGATTATATTATGTCGCTAAAATACATTTTTAATCAACAATATTAGAACATTTAGCAATTGGATAAAACAATTTAAAGTTCTTGAGTAAGATGTAAACAATGACATCTTCCTTCTGATAGAAGTTTCAGAGGTTCCGTGCTATGTGATGTGTTAGTGACCCGTGAGGCGTGTCTATTCCGCCTGAGCCCACATGTAGCTATAAAAATCGGCTTAAAAGATTGCTGTATTAAATACCTATTATACAGTATAGGAGCTTGTATGTTAGTCGCCTACGATCAACATACTAACCTATTTTGTTGACTCACAAAGAAAAGATAAGTGAGTGCCATTTTCCTTGCTTTTCTTTTCTTGTCATACAAATAATACAGACGCCAGCACATCAAGCTACTACAATCTGTCAGATTTCTTTAATAGATTTTCAACTTCAGCGCTAAAGCATAAGGTTGAAAGTTGATTGGGAAAATCTGACAGTTTCGGGTAGCTTGATGTGCTGGTGTCTGTACATTTATACTTTCTTGATGCTCATATGAGACTGGTTAGATAAACAGTCTATAATGTTCCCACTGCTGGGACACACGCCTACTCTCTTCGAGAGGGAGTGGGCTATAATCTACTACGCGGGCCCAGTCCAGGTTAGTAGATGTAATAATTATGTCTTCGAATTTTTGGTTCTAGGACATGCCGGTTTCCTCACGATGTTTTCCTTCACCTTTTTGAGAGCAGTGGTGATGAAATTATTTACTTAAAGTAAAGCCCCTGTTTGGGTTCGAACCCGCGACCTACAACTCGTAGGTCGGGGCTGTTACCACTGGGCCACCACCGCTGCTGCCTGAGACTGGTTGTATGGCTAAAAAACTTTACTTGGAAGTTCTGTATTTTTTTGCTAACAGAACGCTGTAACATGGTCAAGTATACAGTTGTTAACCCAGGTTTCAGTAGTCTCCCACTCAAACCCGGCCGGGTGAAACAAACTATCGATAAATGTGGAACTATGTTGGTACTTTATCTTGAAACCACGCTTCGCATTGCTGGGTTAGTAGCTTAGTAGTTGACAAATTGCACTGTGTTCTAGTGGCAGACTGCCAACTACTTTTAGTTAACTTTATAACTTGCGTGGCGTAATAAGCAGTTAATTAACGACTTTTACCGCTTCCTTTTACCTAACATTTTCTGTTTACCTCCTTGTATTTTTGAAAGTGGATTATTAAATAGTACCTAGTAGCTCCGTGGATTCGTGGAAGCGCCTACGGTATGTAATATTTACGGACTCTTTATAATAGTTTACATGAGTAATTGACAATCGCGGTTAGCAAATAAGTAGATACATCGTGCGTATCGTCAAAGAAACCGCGCGGATTCCTCAGAAGCAACGCTGTGCTGCTTAGCGTACCTATGTACTTAGGTCTGCGTGGGCCTATATGGCTATATACATAAATATAAAAGATAAAGTACTAATCTGTCCGTCTCGAAGCAATCTCGTGAAGCACTAAATCGATGGTAGGTACCCGTGAATGACTCCCCGTTACGTTTACAGTAAAGTACCTAAGTTGGTTCACCCGAATGCGTTTGTCTTTAGTTTCCCACGGTAAGCATTGAGTTGGATAATTTGTGCTTATATCATTTTTTTTAAAGGAGATTGTATGAATTGGACATCGCTATCTAAAATCTTAACGTTAGGAATCACATTAAGGCTCAGCTTAGTTGAAACAGGTTTAGTTTGAACGGTGAGACTATGTAGTATGTAGTACCTAGGTTAGACAAAACTATTGAAGATTGGCCCATCGCATGAGCCCGGGAACATCTATAGCTGAACATCAACATCCTTTGAAAACGTCATATAATTTAATAAGTTGGAATTTTGCCAGAAGAACCACTCTGAGGAAAACTGATTTATGATTGCATCCCTTAAAAGATAGTTCTTGTAAGGCTGAATGTAAAATTATTCAAGCTGACGAAATCAATTGATAATGTTGGTCTTATGATTCAATCAAATTCACTGAACGGAAGCCGTTTCCTGCCGGTCGATTCTGTAAAAATCTCACCGTGAAATCATAAGTGAAGTGAGCACTTAATAGTATTAATCCCTAGCGAATGACAGCTCACTCCACGTTCACTTCACCCAAGCGTTCATGGTGAGATGGTTACAGAATCTCACGGCAGAATGTAGTTTATGAATGAAATTGGTTACTAAGTTGTTATAATTTTAGGAATAAGGTTTTCTTGCTCAATCACTGTTTCTTGAGATCATAACTAAAGGTTGCAATTTGCTACTTACTTACACTTGGATTTCAATAAATTACAACAGACATTTGATTCTTGAAATTGGGAGCTTGCAATATAAGTACATACACGGAGAGGAAAATCTTAGAAAAAATACTGTGCTGTCTCATAATCTGAGTGCATTTGAGTGGTACTGGAAAAATTACCATGCTAGCACAGTAAAAATTCTTATGCTGTACAGTAAAATTATAGTGAATTTTTCCCAATCTCACTCAGAAAATTTCCTGTAGATATCACTTGCACTCACTTTACAGTGACGAGCAAAGTAATTTTTCTAAGAATTATCTCTCCGTGTAGGGAATTTAATGGAACAAACATTTTAAATTAAAATAATGGTTTCGCTCAGGCCACTTAATATCGCTAAGAAAGAGTACAAACATTACATCCAAGGCGTAAAAACTTAAATAAATTGTTTTTTAAATAAACAAAAAGGGTAATTAGAAAACACAGGCATATGTTAAAATCAAGATTCCATTTATCTAAATTGTGAAAATAACTTACTATTTAATTAACGCTAATAATGTACTCAATTCAATAAAGTTAGATAGGATATTCACGCGTCAGTTGCAAAACTGTGTAAGTACTTATACACATAACTTGCAATAGATCACATTTACACCCATCTTTTATATATCCATAAAGTATGACAGCAAGTTTATTCAGTATTTAGTAGGAAAATCGGTCAGTGGCTGGAAAACTAATATTTCAGCCTTCAGCAAAGCCGATGGACAAGTATGTGTTTGGCCTCGCTCTAATGGCTTGTCAAACATGTGCGCGTGTTGACAAACAAAATCACCATCCGAGCTATACCGTATACAGTTACTGGTACTATGTGGGTCAGATGTGACATTCAATACTAAAAGGTCACTACATAATTGATGCTTTCATACTTCATGTAAACAGTTCTCCGGTAAGTATCGAGATGTAGATAAGATATAATCTAGTAAGATCAACTAAACCGTATACAGAGATATTCTTGGTTGCGGTAAAATATTACATTTGCATTTTGTATGTTTGCACATGTTGTGTTGCTACTGGCTCAAGTTATCCGTCGTTATTTATATCAGAAAGTGGAGTGCTAGTAAGTAGTACAAGTAATATACTAACACACAAATAACAAACATTTTTGCAAATCCATAAAATTACGTTCTGCCGAAATTTTATGGATTTGTAAAAATGTTAAAAACGCTACGCGTCGTAGAAGTGTCTACGACGCGTAGCGAATCTTAAATGGGGGAAAAATAAAAATAAAAACTTTCTTCTGATCTTTCAAAAAAGTACTTAATCTACGTTTGTGTAAGTTTAACTTATGTTATAACCTTACTTGTAATCATGTATTTTTTTAAATCTATACTTTCCCGCTTTTCTGTATTTTGCTACGAGGAGGAAGAAGAGGGGAAATTGGTACCACCATGGCATAATCGCTTTTTTAGTTCCATTGGTTATTCCTTCGATATATTATATATTTATACTTTATGTAAACTCTCTAAAATAAGCGTATAAAACGCTAAAAAACGCTAAAATACATATAATAATGACCATATTATTTTACAAAATAAGTTAGCTCCTGTCAGTTTATTCCAGTGAATTCAGACTGTAAGTTGGTACCTACAAAAAAAATAGTTTCGGTACAAAAAGAAAAAGGTATAACGCACAGAGGCAGAAGAAAGTGGAGTAGGTATACCTACAAGGAAATTGAATCACATAAAGTGTAATAATTTCTAAAAATATGAAATTCCTTATGTATTCGACATAGGAACATACTATTGTAGTCAGAAAGCGACACGTGTAACAGAAGTCATATACAATTCTGTCACCAACCAGAATAGGCACCAACTCTGGTTGCATGACGTGGGAAAAAATAAATCCAGTAACAAAATTTAGTATGACATGTTTACCGGATGTGTTATATCTGAGCTCATGCAATGTCAATCCACTGTAATTAGGACGTCATCGAAATGAAATAGCGTTCTAGACAAGCTGTTTACAATCACTGCCCAAACACAAACACAATGCGGTTTAACGTCGTCACACTTTATTCGGGGTAAGTCAACCCAAATACTGAAATAGTGGAGAAGTGTTCAAGGATACTATTGTTTGAGCGAGTATTTGTAAATAATGAGTCAAGACCGCGGAGTTGATTGCACAGCAAATATTTTAATGGGCGTAGGTATCTTTAGGCGGAATCCAGTTATATGCAGATAATAATCGGTTGAAGGAATGTACGGACGATCAGGCGCGAGTGTGCGTGGAAGAAAGGCCGGCGCGAATCCGGCATCGGTCATGTTATGTGCTCGCCGCGGGCAGTACATAGTCGGAGCCGAGCTGAGCAGCCTTGCATTCGTAAAAATCTCCAAACCGGTTCGATGCGCCTCCATTACTTTCTTTCTGCCTCCACCGAGCCTCCCATTTAACTCGGGCCCACTTTTTATCAGGAATCGGTATCTCCGTCTAATAGTATTATTTATTTCTCATAAATAAGAGGAATATAAGTAAAGTTAATGCGCACGGGAAGCGGTACATTACATGCCAGATGCTTCACAGATAAATGCGTTATGCTCTTTCCGTCGGTTGTTGTGTTGCGTAACGTGCGCGGTGACAGCTCGGGATTTATGCTACAGCTTCCAACAGCTTGTAATCTTTATTTACAAACAATTGCCCAGATTTACATCATCACCGCAGTGAAATATTAAGCCGTACGCAAGTGCACACTTTATGAATTTTGCGCAAGTATACAAGTCATACAAGTAAATATTGCATTACCTAATACACATATTATATGGTGATGCTAAGCCGTGGTGAGTGACTGTATAGTCGTCAACTACTCCATAATTTATTTCAAACTCAAACCTTTATTGATATTCCACCGTGAAAAGGAATATGAGTCGGTATTCCAGAGTGAAAATGGTTTAGCAATTGGCTGGTGGGCTAGCCAGCAAACCGCAGAATAGGCGCAGAACCACACCGCTTGCTCTCCTCCGATTCCAATCGGAATTACTTACCATTTTGTGTAAGTTTTTATTTTATATTTTATATCCCTGGACGCGAATAAGCCGAAGGAGTAAGAAGGGGTACGGCGGAGGCGCGGGGGTTGAGGGACATAAATATCTCGGTGATTTATGGGCAAGGCGGTCGCGGGATAGGTCAGCATTATTCAATTTCGTATTTGAGGCTCGAGTTACAATGAGCTTTTACTGCGGTGCGCGCGCGCAGATAGCGTAGCAATCCCAGCCGCCACATTGGCTTTTGTTATCTACTTTTTAAACCCTATTGTAATCCGGAGATTAGCCTCATGTTTGACATTCTCTAAAATAACGAAAACATTAATTGACATGGCATTTCTGTATTTGTAGAACTGTTAGGAATTAATCTTAATTCTAAAAGCATGTTCTGAAGCCGAGCGGTAATTAAGTAGGTATGTAAATAGCTGGGTAAATCAAATAAACGTTTTATATGATGGCACCGTTTTAAACTTACTTAATTATCGATTGTTAATATTGATTTAATTTCATTGCCTGATACGCTAAAGTGGTTTAATTTGTTAGCGGCAAAGACACCGCCGTCCAAATTAGATACTTTTCGGCTTATTAGCGCAGGATAAAAAACGGAACGAGGCCCGATCGCTTTGTGAATAATTGACCATAATCAAATTAATTCTTAAATTCTACGGTGGGTTTACAACGCTGTAAAATGTTATAAAGACCTCCTAACAGCCGTATTATAACAACGCGTTTTTATCAACGACGCTCGCATCGCACTATCTACAACTCCAATGTATAGGTAGGTACTTCATACGAGTTTACAACTACTAAAAAGTTATAACTTTTCATACATGAAAAGGTATTTTACGATAGGATTATTCTGATGTTTCCACATTGAGTGATTTTTGGATAGTAAACACATCGTATTCGGATTGGTTCTTGTTTGAAATTACATCTGGCAGGTTATTAAAATTTAATAAAATAAACATATCTGATGTTAGCAAACTTTTTCAGTCGGTCTCAACGCGTCGATGTGAAATTCGAATATACGCTTACCGCGAAATTGCTTTTTTTATGAGCCATGTTACACTGAGTGATATGCGTATATTGAATTAATTAAAACGAGGATGCACAATTTGTTAATTTTAAAACATCCTTTCTCGAAATGCCAAATAGAAAATGAAAGACTCAGTGTCAGTAAGTAGGTGCACGTCTGACGGGATCAAACCACTGGTTTTCAGCTGAACATATATACACAATACTGTTATAAATCATAAAACATTCAGAATATCACTAAATTAATTTATTTACTAGGCATTGTTTGCATAATTTGCTTCGGATCATCGGCACGGAGCTCCGTTGCAGTCACACCTAAAGTTCCGTTCATACCGGACCATCGACTGTTTCTGATAATTAATTTCTTCAACGCCTGTTTGAAATCGGATACACACAATTAATTGTTAACGCAGAATATCCTCAGGCTGTCCTTATTTACCGAGTATAATCTTTCTTGTATGTTGTAACACCACGTGGATGCAACTTTATTTTTAGCTTCTATTGTTTACTACTCCATGTTTGATTTAAAATGATCTTGAAAAGTGGACACTCAGGTTCTATAAAACTGATTTATCTAAGCATGTGCACTGTGTCTTTCCAAAGTACTACATAAAGTGAATTATAATTGTTCATATGGAAGCCCTTTAACGTTCGCAAGTTGTCGGCGGACACTTGTTCAAACACACGCCAAACTGTTCAAGTGATAGGTCTTTGAACCTCGCCCGTGTTTGTGGTTTGTTTTATATAGTTGCTTCTTAAGGTGGCGATAAATTAACGATTTGCATTTCTCTCACAAACGTAAACAGTCGTGATGTATGTAAACACAAGTGTGCTAATACCTTAACATAAATCAGACATTTAGTGAGCGCTGCACAATGTATGAGTAGTTGTAGCTTGTTCTGTATGAGCACTTGTTGGACAAACAAACCTTGGTGAAAAGTAGTCGTGTACTCGGAAAAACTTACGATGGCCCTGCATGACTTACTGCCGGTCGATTCTGTAAAAATCTCACCGTGAAAACTAGCGTGGAGTGAGCTGTCAGTGTCAATCCACTGATGCTAGGGATTGACCAAGCAAACATTAACAATCATAGTCGAGATTTTAATAATATTTTTTATGCCAATTCTATTGATTATTTGATATCATTTTAAAACTAGTATTTTAGTTGTCAAAACATTACTATTTTGTGGGGTTTCAAAATAAAATAGCAAAACAGAAACTTAGTCAGAATTTAAATTATTTTTTTTTTCCTGGACTAAAACCCCACAAAATAGTAATGTTTTGACAGTTAAAATACTAGCTTTGAAATTATATAAAATTATCAATGGAATTAACATAAAAAAATACTATTGAAATCTCGGTTATGATTGTAAATGTATTCTTGGTCAATGCCTAGTATCAGGTGGTATTCACGGTGAGATGGTTATAGAATCGCACGGCAGTAGATTCAGTCATAATCTCGTAAGTAGGAACTTACTTTACAGATTAACCAACAACGAACACGTACAAGTGACAATAGATAATGCTTTGTGTCATGTTTGTGTCCTATCATTTGATACAATACCATATTATGTAAGTGCACTTACGTGTACTGAACAGTTGAATGCAGTAATAGAAACATTTAGTAGGTTGTGCAGTAATACCAATTATTTATTGCTTAGGAGATGGAGAATCTCGCTGAGTGTTAATTTATTCCGTTAACTAGCCGCCTGCGAGACTCGCTAGATAAACATAAACGCACAGGATAACTGTTGGAACAACTAATTAAATAATCTTTGAGCTCAATACAGAATGCAAAAAAAAAAAAACATGAATGCAAAGTGCAATTTTCATTTGATTCGTGATTTCTTTAGGAGATAGTTCTTAAACTCGAATGTTCTTAATCTAGTGGACGCTTTTCCTTATCTACTATAGGGTGCTTTAATTTCTTTTAGTCTTTCGGCCTTATCAGTAAAACCAAGTAAAAAGATATTAAATTACCCAAATGAAGTATGCCAATTCAACAAAACTTAACTCAAATATAAAACCAATCCATTTAATAGTGTGGGGCCCACGGATTTGGAGAATGCTTTGTTGACCATCCTTTTATATTATTTTTTCATATCATCTCAACTAAAAGAAAAGAAAATCGAGTGGGTCGTCGCAAAAAGCGGTCCCCAGTGTTTGCGTGAGTGTCGTGTGTCTCCGACGTTCGTTTGTTTTAATTACTGCTGCAAATATTTGTCAGCTAGCTGTTTGTGGTTATCTTAGCGTTATCTGTCAAACCTCAGTCAATGCTGAGGCACGGGCTACGCCACTCCAAACATAATACGACGACCTGTTTTATGATTGTTCCGCTTTCCTCCTAGATAATAGGCTACGCACTGCTTCTACTCATTATAGAATAGGTACAGTAATATATCTAAAACTATGTATAATTCTTTTGCAATATATTATGTGTTGTGATATTGAATCAAACATATTTTATTTCGGAATTCGTGTCGGCTACAGATTAAGGAAATATGAATAATGTTATTTCACATTTGACCTCTTTTTGAGTTGATTTTAATATGATGTTTTATTATGTTTATTCACTTAAGTGTTAGTTATGGATGAATGAATAAGATTTAGAAAATGTGATAAGTTTTCTCAGGAAATGCAATTTCCTAGATTATATTGATTTTGAGTTAACATTTGGAACGTGCCTACCTAATTATTTGTAAAATTAAAATCAAAGTTTCTCCATCGAACTGTTAAGTTTTTTTCAATATTACCTTATGACATGGGTTATGTAGATATGTAGCAAGGGTATTGATGAACGAGCTGTTACATTAAAACCAAATCTCCACGCTATTTACAATGAAATTAATTTTCTTTTCATAGCTTTATTTTTATTTTTGAATTTTTGAAAATTATTGAAACATATTGAGTTAGTACCTATACGTTTTACAACAGTTGAATAAAATATAAATTAAAAGTTATTTTCAGATTTTTAGTTCGATTTGCTATTAAAGCGTGTTTTTTTAAACCAAATGTTATTTGCTTCCGACATGGTTTTGTTTTCACAAATACGTATGTAAAGGGTTAAGCTTAAGTACTTGCTTGATTGTGCACGAAACCGCTAATGAAAATAAAAGAAATATTACGTGTTTTACATATGACTGAAATACAGCATGCACCGAAAGGCATAAGACAAACATGCACAAACTCGTTTATCTCATTCGACGCAAGTAAGAACAAGTATCGATGAACCAGCCGACTGATACAGGATTGCACAAATCGCGTTATTTAACAAATACTTGTTAAAACTTCATTGCTCACGGGCTATCCTACGAAAGCTACATATTTTAAATATGATTAGTTTTTATTTATTTATTTATTTTTTAGGAAACCTTACAGCTAAACAGATACAGTAAGTAATAAACTTATACAAAAATAAGGCCAATTACGAGTTTCCACGTGTAGTAAGTATATACATAAATATAATCATATACAACCCAATATAAAATATAATCATATATAATACAGTATAACATATAATAATATACAGTATTATACAATCAAACAGGGCAGAAATATGTACTAAATAATCGATGTTGTGTGGTAAGTAGGTTTTAATTTCAGTGAATTTTAAAATATTAAGTAGATGAAATTACAAATAAGTCATCGCCCCGCTAAACCAATTCTACACCCCCCAATTTTTTCTGGGCCGCTTATCGCCCCCCTCTAGGCCTCCAGCGCGCACAAGAAAGACTGTTCTTTGAGAATGACTGTTCTAAACTATGCAACAGATTTTGATGGGGGTTTCACCATCATTTAGAGAATTTATTCTGGATATTTTTCACATATAAACTTATGGATTATGGATATTTTTCATATGTAAAAAATATTTTGCATTAGCGATAAAGTGGAAAATCTATCAAAGAAATTTGACAAATTGTAGTAGCTTGATGTGATGGCGTTTGTAAAAATATTAATAGTTATTAAACTTACGAATACAAAAGAAATCTTGGTATTTTGTTAAGTCGTAAAAATACTGCGAGCGTTAAAATATAATTTTTTATAATAAAACAATCATAAACTCCCAGAGAGAGATCGTGAAAATATAGGTACATAGGAACAAAAAACTAGGTAATTTACAAAAAAAAAAACCGACTACCAAAAAACAACAATGTATCTGTATTTTAGTTTTTAAAAAGTTTTTTATTTTTCACTTTTTAGAGGGTCATTTTGTAATTTATCTAAGTTAAAATATCCTAATGTTAACTGCTCACTTTTTTTTTTTACAAAATATTCCTTTTCCCGATGCAGGGACGTTAATTGTTGAGGAGTTCTCCTAGTAAGAACCAGGAGAACTGGAGCTGATTGAGAAGTCACCATCAGCTCCACTTCACCATACGCATTGTGACGAGCGTAAATTGCTACCACATTATTACATAGTATAATCGAATCGCAACCCGTGAAGGGTTGCGATTCGATTAGGTACTATACCTAATCGAATCGCAACCCGTGAAATACTTATTATTGAGTAGTTCCGATAGCCATCTGTGGTCTTTATCAACAGTTCCATTTCACCTAATGATGCTTTCCGAGAGCAAATGCATGAGTTACTATAAAAACATACCCAAGTCGCTATAGGTGTGCCCATAAAATTTGAGGGTTTCCCTCGATTTCCATGGGGTTCTCTGATCAGATTCCAGCTTGGTGATAAAGGGACCACCACGAGAGCATACCCTTTCAAACAAAAAATAATTTTTGAAATAGGTCCATAATTGACGCAGAAATCGGTGAATATACATAAAAAAAATGATATATATAAAGTCGAACATAGATAGTAATAATAATAGTCGAACCTCCTCCTTTTTGGAAGATGGTTAAAAAAGTACTCACCTCAATTTATGTATTACGTATTTTCAAAGCTTACCATGTACTAAAAACTGTTTTTGTAAGTAACCGGTTCCGTGTCCATAACTATTAGGTATGATGAAACATTAGCCGTCACAATTTATGGATGATTGCTTTGGCATCATCAGCAAAGAGTTTTGATACATCTCGCTCGATCGTAAATCTAAGAGATTTTCTATAGGAAACGTAGAGAAATGGGCCATTGTTAAAAATAAACTTTGTAGGAAGGATAAAGCGCAGCATAATTTCGATAGAAATACATGAAAGGTTTTCCCCTATACGAGTAGGTAGATACCGAAGCGATAACCTGAAAACATTGCGTTATTAATAAATAGATTACCTACTTTATAAGCCAATTCATACTTTCGATTAATGAGGTAATATGTTGTTTTTTCCGTGTAGCAATCCTTCAATGAAGTAATAAATAGTCACCAATAAATAGTCACCATATATACCTACCTATCTTTCGTACACTAGGCACCTATTCCTTTCCTGTAACGTATGACGTCAGCCAGCAGGCGCCAACATCAATGAAAAGTCCAAAATTTATTGTTGGAGTGTGTTTATGCAAGATTGTTCGCATAATATCGAAATGTTTGAGCTTTAAAGTGCAATCCTTTATGCGCTTATCGATGGATTTCGTTGATTTATTGCGATCCCTTCCTTGGTTTTATAGTATATTGACTATGAAATGTTAGCACTGAGGTGATTCAACCGTATGAACTATCACTTACGAAGTTATGAATTAACCATGACTACTTACCAGTTCCTGAGTGACCAGTAAACTGATGTGTTCTCAAAATTTCCAATTCTTATTTTGTTCTCTTTCTTATAATGCCTTGGGTATTCAGATTAGTTAATGCGAGAGTTAATCCATTGATAATTTCATTGAAAGCTTACAAGTTACTTAATTTCCTCTCACACCAGCACATCTTGTGCCCTAAGACATTGCTCTCGATGAGTAATGTCTTACATTTGCTGAATCAAACCACAATTACTGATTCTCCAAGTCAATAATGATAGACAACGATTAATGTACTTAAATTTCAAGTAAAAGCGGTCCGTAAAGGCTTGAGTGGCCGTAAAAATCAGGCAGGACCAGAGCTCGGCGTGTCGATCGGCACTTAAATCTTACACCCAATAAAAGTGCACGTTGGACCTGCACAGGCCCGTAATTGGTCCTGCTGTACGATTACGCTCACAGGCGCGATCAGCTCGGACAATACATTTACGACTCTCATTGGTCTCATTTAATGACGTGTGACAAGTAGGTACATGTAAAGAACAATGAGCATGTACGAGTAATTGAGATTTTTACAATGTACAAAGATTTTCGCAATATATCGACTCTGGGGAGTTCATGTGAGTGTTCAATAACTTTTTACTGAATGTAATTTTCCAAGATAGCGTGAGGTACAGGGAGATATAAAACCTAAAAACTCATAGATCCGAGAGTTTTACAAAATCTACGTGATTTTTCCACGTGACACAATACTACGACATCAAAAGTTTTGATTTTTTTGTAAAAGTGGCTATTTCAAATTGATTGTTGTAATCATATGCTTAACAACCTAAAACGGCATTAACTTGATTGCGCCGATGAAAAACTTCGCTCGTTTAGAGCTAGATCGCGACGCGCGCGCATGTCTACGAGCCGAGGCCCGAGGCGCCGCGGGACGCCCCCCGCATGCCTCAAGCCGCCATCACTTTTATTTATATTTATTTACCTTCCCTTCATTCAACGAGGGCCGCCCTTTCGGCCCTTTTGGTCGCACCGTAATACGCCCGATACAAATATTGTGAAAGAGCCTGCGGTTTGGGTGAATTTATTGTCCTACGATTTGATGTAGCACCGATGACGCCCGCATTCTGGAAAGGACGTCTTTTAAATATACATCGGTTAAGTTAATGACAAAAAGGATGAGTTTTTGTGTCTTTTGCTATACTGCACTGAGAGAAAGCCGAATGCTAGAATTTAAGATTTTCCTTATACGCAGGAGTTTGTGTGTAGGTAATCTTAGTGCACTCAGTGGAATCAAGAACACTGAAATCAGTGAAATATACATTTAGGTAAAAAAAGCATATTTCATAAGTTTTTTTTTTTACCAAACCATTAAAATGATATTTGTAACTTCCACAACATAAATTCCGTAGCGTCGTAGCGCTGAAAACCAATTCGTAGCATTTGCAGCACGTCTCATAAATTATAGTTACATATGACTATGACCCCGACTTCATACTAATGTCTATCACCATAATTTATTCGAATATTACTAGAAAACAATGCAAAGATAAATCACTACAAATAGTTTAAAGTAAAGATCAAATCTTTACTCCATGTGTGATGCGGCGGCGACGTTCACGTGCATCAGTTATCTATCATGATAAATGGCGTATTTATTTATCCGACGAGCCTAAATAGCTATGGTAATATTGGCCCTACAACAGCACAAAAGGTAACAAAACACAAAAGTAGAAAAAGGTAAACCGCACTATTTACAAAGTGGCTAGCGAGGACCACACAGCCACAATCGAGCCGCGCGTGCGACTCAGCCGCTTTACAATAAAAAAAATCGTTCCCAGCATAGATCTTTTTCGGTTATACATCTCGCATTTTGGTGGTGTGATTTGTGACGTTCGGAAATGTTAATGGCACGTCCTGTTGATTTCCTTTTGCGGTCTTATTATTTGGAGTTAATGGAGCAGATTGAAAACCTGAAATCTTTCTTGAAATCGGTTGAGTTTATTTAGTTTAGTGTAATAGGAAGTGGTACTGAGTACGCCAAATATCTTAGAAACGCAAATCGTTTGGCTGCGCGCGCCGGCCGTTGTTTACGCGATCATGGCGCGCCGGCGCATCGCTGACGGACGATGAACAGAAGTTGCCAGTCTTTGACACCGCGGCCGCACCCGGCCTCCAACCCGGCTGAGTTTGAGAACAAACTATTTTTAGTTAGTTATTTGGTTAATAGTCGTAAGTATTGTTTTTGTTATTTATATCGGATTCTTTCCTATCCTTAGCTAGATAATGTTGTGTGATAGGTCGGTCGTTTTATAATTCTTTCGAGCTACTCGAAAGCTGCCTTCAGAAACATTTACATGTATCAGTTTAGTTTTTTGTCAATGGTTTCGCATAAGTTCATATTCAATTTCTTCCTCGAAAACGCCGCTGTAAACTATAAAAGATTTTAATGTGAAGCTCCTGGAATACAGATAGCATCGGCTGCAATATTGCCTGGTTACCTACGTCCTAGTGAATAAACTAACCCGTTTCGTCAGATGCGTCTTTGGAACTGATTAACAGAAATGCACTCAGTTAACGATATTGCAAGTCTCTCAATTACAAATGAAGGACGGCGTCTTGCAAGCTCTACTCTAATGCTTTCTCTCTGACATTGAATCTTGGAAGCTTTGGAAGTCTCGCGCATCGCTCCGCATATCAAGTATATTCGTGCGGCTCATTACACACGTGTTTTCGGTAAACGTTATTAGCTGCGTTTACACATGCACACATGCGCTACTTTAGGGTACATCTAATTGAACGTAGGCGCGGCGGCGGCGGGCGGCCTAACCTAATTTACATTAATGCAAACGAGGAGCATTGTTCAGGTGTGAAACGCCAGTGTCAACACACGGCCTCTACTCAAATAGTTTATTAGCTCCACCCAGCCGTGTTCTGGCGGACAGACCTTTGTAATACTGACAGCCCCCTAAAGACACGCATACTTAACGCTTAAATATGACTATTCAAGACGTCGCAGCCATATCTAATATACATACTGACATATCTAAATAACATACATACACACAAAAATGTTAACGTTTAACGTGAGACTGTTTTCGATTCCTTACACTGATATTACACTTCAGGTATCAGCTTTCACTTCTGTTTAGCATCGAATTCTAATTCAATTAAAAGGCAAATATATCGGAATGGTTTAATACATCATTTATGTGAAATTTGTTAAGAAGGCGTAATGAGGCATTTACACATTATATAATTTTTTTCCGCCTATCAAGTTCTGCCTATCACCTACACTTTGACAATTCCACAAAATGCACTAACGATTTTACGACCGCTTTACATCTGCTTTATAGGACCGTTTAAGAGACGATTTAACGCCTATAAATGTTTTTGATTGTATGCGACAAATTGTGATGGTCAGGGTGGGTTGAGGTCGTTGACTGAGGTCCGCTGCGGTCAGCTGAAACACTAGAAGATCGCAGCGGTCACCAGTTTGTGTGACAGACGAGGCACCGACGCGGCGGTCAGCACGCGCGGCGCGCTCAACCGCGCTGCGGTCGGCACCAACCGTCCCACTGTCGCCGACGTCGTCTGGCTGTTTACTTTGTTTTTGGCACACATTTCACTTTTGCAGAGATTTTCATGTTAACTATTTACAAAAAACACAAATGGAAAACAGCGTATAACTTATTACTTCCTCAATATTCCGGAACCTTCTACTGTTCAATCAACCCTAAAATGTTTACTTTGAAAATATATTCTTAACAATGCACGTTAATCAGATGGCAACGTCTTGCATAAAATGACGTCAGTTAAGAGACAATGGTCGATCATAAATTATAGTGACAATCTGCCACATCGGAAATTAATCTCGCCATGTCGAGTGTCATGTATACCGCAGTGGTCCGTCCGTAATAACATATAAAAAATTACCGATTGAGACCTCGTCGGAAGGTAAAGTGCATTCTTGTGTTAGTTGCTTGGAGTCAATTCGCGGGAATGTGCGAATGTGAGTGAGCGCACCAGTTGTTATTATAACCATCGCGGCGAGCAGTAACATCCCGCTCGTGAATCATGCCTTTGTCTCAGCGAGAAATTATCATAGTCAATTATGTATTTACTATTGTACATCATATCAAATGACACGCAAAAAAATAAATGACGACTTTCACTATCGGTGGCGCGGTTCGACGTAACAATTTAAATGTGAGATAAATATGGAAATGAGGTAGTGTTCAGAATGCTATTGAGTCATGTCAAAGTTGTAATGCCGTTAGAACGTAGGTGTGTGAAGCTCTGATTGTAAATAAAAGACATACAACAAGTGATTTATCACTATGTCGAAACACATGAAAGCTTGCATAGTAATTTTCAATAACTGGGTTGGATAAGGAAAACCCTACGATGAAAACGATCGAGGACATGGCTTCGCCGGAATTCAATTGTTTACTCCAACGTACCATAATTTATATTCGCACATATGGCTTGCTCTTAGAAGCTTATTGAAGCTTTTATCAAGATCCTGTATTAGTATCAAGAATTATGAGTAATTTGTTTATTTTTAGACTATAATCTTAAACAAATGTATAATTTTAGAACACTCAAAATATCATAAAGAATGAAGTTTTTTACTAACTGTGATTGAAGCTTAGAGCAAGTATCTAACTAAATCGTTTACAAGAGTCAATAACTTTAAAAGTCATGAATTCTGTAATAGGCGATACGGAATTTACTACGGCAGGTTTTAAGTGTCCATATAGGTTATTATATACTGTTAATTATTTCTTACAAGGCAGTCAAAATGTTACGAATGTGCGCTTCTACGACGGCCGTGAGCAGAGCACACGGCTGCGGTCGAGTTCAAGGGAAGTAGACACGAGAGAACGTTTTATGGGCAATATTTGCTGACGAATAACTATCTCAATAGTATAAGTTTTACAGTCACTACATCGCTCAGCACACTTTTACTACTTGTTAAGAATGTTTGACCGTTTCTCGATATGAATCACATGCTCCTAATTTCAGGAATGTTCCTCTTTACGTATTCGTCCTATATCGACTCACCCACTTCTGATCAACATGTTTACGCTATCGGAAAATTTGTTTCCTGCAGTTTTCATTTGGAATTTCAATTGGTGTAGCAAACGACTCCGCCCTGCAGGCAGCGGTATTAAAAATTTAATTTCAATTATCATAAAATCATTCAATTTCATTTTTTACATTTTCGTTTGTTGTTAAAATGGCTTCACGAGCATGTAATTGGTTTTCTTTATGGGTCGGTTGTATATATGAGAAGGCATTGATGCAAGCCTTCGTATGCTCCGTGCGTTCATGATCCGCTCCCGCATGAGAAAATGTTTGGCACCAAGTACCACACAGTATATGAGTAACGCAGAGAAGGCATTTATCTACTAAATGAAAGTATCTATAAACTTGAACTGGAATTGTATCCGCGACATTGTAGCTGAACAATGGTTAAAGCGATGGTACTTTATTAGTGAAAACTATCGGGCTACAAGATTGTTCGTTTAAAGGTGAGATACGCGCTTGTCGGCTATACGAACGGAAGGTGCATTACAATTGGTCGCTAAAGCCTAATGGTGAAGCAACTCGTTATTGTGATGAAATCTACTGATGGCACTACTAAGCGTCGGTACTTAGTTGTTGCAATTCATCTACGGTGTACACTATGCGCACATCGATTTATATACTACACCTGTTGGTTAATATATATAAACCTTCGTTGTTGAAACGATGTACCTTTCCAGCATTTGCAAATATATTCAATGAGAATAGCGCCCCTTACTTAAAGTTTAATGTACACTAACCTATGACATCCGTATAAATCGCCACTGAGTGGGTAGCTTAGCGTGAATGTATTGATATAAGACTGCGCGTTTGACATAACGCTTATTTACGAACTACCGTGCAATAGAAAGGCATTCGTATTGTAACGTTGGCTATATTTATAGGTTCGTGGTTGGCGCATGTGAAGCCTCAACCGCATGCGATTTGTTCTCACGCGGTTTGTATTCCTGTCCCGCTCCCTCTCTTGAAAAATATGCCTCTGACTCTCACTCATTTTGAGATTCATGTCGCATTCTTTCTTTTTCATATTGTGCATTATTTACAATTTACCTTTCGACTAGGATTTTTCAATGTATCAATTGTTTCTTCAGCATTGTTTCCTCTGAAAAAAATTACTTGTATTTTCCGCTGGTCTAAAACAGAAATAACAGGGGATGGCGCAATGAATACACTACATACCTACCTACGTACTTCCTGAAGTCCTTAACCAGTTGGTACATGTTTTAAATTGATTTACCTTGAAATGGTAATGACGTGCAAATGTGAAACGTAATACTTTCAATGCTTTGCTTTTTTTCTTTCTGTTGTTGTATTTAGGTAAGCTGAGCCGGCGTTATTTGGTCTAGCGACGATTGTCCGCGGCGGAACAATGCTTGGGTCCGTTCGCGATTAATAAACTAATGGGTATAATTGTAACCCCGCGGCAGGTATGTTCACATCAATATTTTGACTATGAACGATCGACTTCGTGCCTCCGATAAGGAACACTCGACTCAGTCGTGATGGTGTTTTATTGTTATTGAAACTGTCGGGAAAGTTGGACTTCCTTCTTTGCGAATGATAACATCACTTCGTAAAGCAAAGGACTCGCTTCTTTTGTTTTTTCTTAAAGTATAAATAAACGTGGGATAGTTTTCTTGGGTTTTAATTTAGTTGCTGTAGAATACGCGATTATTTAGCGAGAGAGATAAAGCGGCGCAGATGGAAGCTATTTGTGATTCCCAATGAGACGTAAATACAAAGTTATTGGTCATTGTTTTAATACTACGGCCAGTGTACCGGTCATAACTATTAAAGTGGCCGATGCGTTGACCTGAAATATGCTCACAGATATCTGGGCATGTTCAAAGCATATCGTCCGACATTGCGACTTTTACACGCCATTAGCAATCTAGGCTTCTTCTACATATTTCTTCACTTCTATTTTTGTTTCAATTAGGTAGCTTTTCCAACAGTTTCATAATATTCTAGAGCCTAACAATGCCCCTTCCTTATGATTCCTGCTGGTATAATTGAAAATAAATATCTTCTAACATATAGATACAATAAATGTACTCGTATGATTTTAAGACATCATTTGTGTTCAGAAACTAAATTACCTAATTAGCACGGTCGTAAACGTTTGCGTAACCGAAGATAATGGTGTATCTAGTTAGGTGCTATTAAGTATTGGCATTTTACCTACATTTGTTGGGTAATACAATACAAAATATTTAACTAATAGAATTATTTCTTGAATGAACTAACTACTCGCCATTATGTAACTTCGTATGGACATATTTATTATTGACCAACTTAATTGCTTCGGCTAAAGTTGTCGAGGTTTAAGGAGACAAGGTGACTACAAATAAAACAATAGGTAACTGTAATTATCACCTGACACAGTTCAGGAGTGGCCACTACATGATTTACAATAAGCCTATAACCTGTGCTCCTTACAACAACGTTTTGCTGAGAATGATTGGTTAAAATACGAAAGATGTTTTCAAAAGCCATTGCCTTATTACCCATTTTAAAACTGCAGTTGCAACACCATTTGCTTATGCATAAAGGTGCTCCTCACCAGGAGCATTCGCCTGTAATGTAACGTTACAGATTCGAGCATTGCATCAGTGAGGGAGGAAAATCGAGCATTACAGCGCGCGCCTTGTAATGATACAAAATGAATATTACAGTAGCCGGCACATAACTTGGCAAGAGTCCTCCCCTTTTCCTCTCCTTTCTTTAACTGTCTTCTAAACAGACTTGTTTAAAAATAAATTATGGAAATAACCGTAGAATAATTACAAGCAATCGAAAGTGATAATTTTTTTGTTGCACTAAGTGTACATGCGCAAATTTATTCCCACTACGGCAAAACCTTGCCAAGTTACGTGCCGCCGACTGTACATCAGTGAAGGAGGATAACTGAGCATTAGAATGCGCGTCTTGTAATGATACAATGTGTAATACCTTAATACAACTTGTAACATCAATGCGCTCCACTTGTAATTAAATGTGTCCGGCGGGCCGCGGAGTGCTCCCCGCCCTGCAATCTGTAACGTTACATTACACGCGAATGCTTATTAGTCAGGGAGGTAGTATTGTAATGTAATGTTCAAAGTCGTATATGTAATGTTACATTACACGCGATTGCTCCTGGTGAGAGAGCACCTTAACATAAACAAAGATTAGCGACGCTCCGTTGTCAAAAAACAATAATTTATCAGTAATACTTATTTGCACGAAGATGCGACGTTGGGTACCAAATCCATAAGGCGTGGTCGAATTAAATTTGAAATCGCAGAATTATCTCGGTAGGGTTTGTGAGCGCAGTCGCAGTGTTTGGTGGCAATAAATTATCGCGTCGGAACACAAAAGATGGCATTGTGAAGTCGACACGGCGACGTCTGATAACGATCGCACGCGGGTACCGGCGCGCGCGCACCCTCCCGCCACGGCTACGGCCTACGACATTAGCTGGTAGGCGCAGGATCTTACAAATTTTCAAAAATAAAACAAGCAAGCATATAGCATAACAAATATAAAAGTATAAATGAAAGAAAAGTCGTCGATCTGGTTAAAGAAAAGTGCTACGAAATAATGGCGTAGCACTCGGAAGATATTTAAATAATTTCTACTTACTTCACTGCACTCCTTAGAAATTCATACAACCAGCACTACAAAGGAATTTTCCACTTAAATCTCCGCTCTACGGAACTCGAAACGAAAATACGTAAGAAAATATCTCCTTGGACTTGAAAACACATACATATTCAACATTAATGTGATCATGAAAAAGTTAATGGTGAATGTTTGATTTATCACGAGGCTCGGCGCAAGCGGTCCGCGACCCGGCTGTTCAGACGACACGCTTTTGTGTCGCCGTCGTCGTTTTATGTCCAATTAATTTAAATAATAGCTGCCTCCCGACCTACCTGCCTGCCACTACTGCGACCCGTCTGTCGCATGTCGTGAGCGTCGTGACGACAACCGACAACCGTCACATGTTCTACTTCATTTTCTACTCATTTGTTCCAAATGTTGTGATCATAGCCTGTCAATTACGAACCTTCTTAATTTGTGTTTAAATTATTTTGTGATAAAGTAAATTGTAGGCGATAGGCACTCAAATGTTAACGACAGAGTTCCTTATACGTGTAGTCAAACTTGTTTTCTCAAGGCTCAAAAACTAAAATGGGCTGACTGAAAGGTAGTAAACTTTTCTATTAGGATCATAAGAGCTTGTTCTTATTCATATATGCACTCCATTATGACCCTAAATAGTTATAAAGCGCTCTAGACTTTCAAATTAGCATGTCTTAAAAGTGGATTGATCGCTCAAAAGCCGTGCATTGTGTTCTCTAAGGGGGACATTTGTCTACCATTATTATTTCGGGCCGGTTTTTTCATGGACCTGCCTACATGGCGCCTAACTATTCATATTCAAATTAGTGTTTCTTGTTGGGTAATTTTTAACATTTATTTACAATTGTGTAATCCGATCACTTGGAAGATAAATTGAATGAATCTGTGTAAGTGAGATAAATTGATGCTTTCTATACCACAAACGGGCGTTAATAATGATATCGAGTTCCAATACAGTGCACTGGAGAAGCGGATACCGAACCGAGGGGAAACTGAGATTTTATACGAAGTTATTATGTGTCTCACGAATGCGTCATTTATATACCTACTGATCTTTCGAGGAATATGGTTTAGGTAAGGCATGATTATGACCAATAGAAACGATGAAGCCAGGCGGGTTTCCCGATGATGGCAGTGCTCCGGGCCGGCTGGCCGGGTCAGGCAGCTTATTCATTAACGCTCAGTTCCTCCCACCGGCGTCGGTCATTTTACTTTATTTATGGCCGCCGACTCGAGGTGAGACCCCAATTTCGCATGCGCCTGTGGCTTGATAATTATACCCTAGCTGCGGCTGAAAAAGGTCGCTGTTTTATATTGAATATGAATAACTCCCCATGATACCCTTGGATACTATATACCTAATGTTTGTGGTTTAGATATGTAGGTTACTTTAAGGATTTGAATATACAGGATGTCTTCTTTATTTGAAGCCCGGTTTTTAAGTCATTCTGGGCTCACTTTTCTAATGCTAAATAAAAAGAGCCGTTTTCAGGAAGTGTGATTGCACTTCTGAACACATTGAGCTACATAATAGGCAAAAAGTTGATAAAGTTTAAAATATGCATTTTTTACCTGAGGCATCAGAAACACGACACATAAACTTGTTTGTTAGTTACGTAATAAAATCACGACACGCATAGTTAGATTAAACACATAAAACTCTTTTAATTTCTAGATTACTATTATAAAATTATAGAAACAAGCATCTAAAACCATCATACATTTATAACCAGCAAGTTAGTTGCGTATGTAGAATCAAACTTAATTCGCAATTCTTTCGCAACTAAGTTGTGTTAAGCTAGACCTGAGCATACATAAATATTCCATTTTTCAACACTTCGCACTCGATATATTATGGGCGTATTTAATAACCGGTTAATGTATGTATGCAATTTTTTATCCCTATAATGCGTTTGCCTCACAGGTAATCGTTTATCGCAGAACATGAATACTAAACGTCCTATTTATTGCCACCAATAAAATAAGTCAAACTCAACGGAAACTTGTAATGGGTATGTATGTAAGTATATTTTATGGATAGTAATACTCTTAAATAGATAAGTTCAAGAATAAAATGATTTTTGATGTAGTCGATGACGCGTGGAGCTTTTACGTAGCGCGCGTAGCAAAGCTTGTGTTACCGACGAATAAAGTGAAACTGGTTTTCAATAATTGTATACTTTAATAAATTAATATAGCTTCAGATGGTAAATAAAACAATCATGCTATATAGTATACGTTTTGTTTGACGACGTGGAAACAGAACGGTGCGGTCGCAAATCTACCGCTTGTGAAAATGAAGGATTGCCTCGTGACGGCCGGCGTGCCAACTAGCCGCAGACTACATAATGTCAAAGTGATTATCATGTTTTTGTGGGCTAGTCTCTAACACACAAATGTACCTACGGTAGATTCCAAATACCCATCTGAGAAAACTGTCAAACATATAAGAAACCTACGTAGCCACAAAACCGGGGAAGATAACGTTACAAATGAAACAAATATTTTTCTTGGTACACGAGCATGAATTTATTAAAGATATCGAAGGTCCAAACACAAGAAGGTCGAAGGATGTGGTGGCAAAAAGCTCTCTCATGTCCGCGATGTCGAGATAACATTAAACTGAGCATTTGTTATCCTTATCTCATGTTGGAGCGTGGCTAATGTGGCTGGAGGCAGATACACCCGATCGATTTATGTCGCCCTGGCACCCACGACAAATTGATAATTAATTTTCCAACGATGCGTTTGATGGTGCCGAATTATTTTTGCGAGGTCGTTCATATCGCTTTATTTTAAATGGTGATCAGCATTAAACGGGTTTAAGAAACGTAAATGTTTATATCTACTAAATTAATAAATCGTGCGGCCGCTTCTCGCTTGCTCACAATGACATTTGACTGATGTTCCAGCGTATCTATGCATTGTTCACAAGATAAACCGCATTAATTCTCGGTCATGCCACCTGATCGAGTTAATGTTTATTCTTTATGAAATATTTTCTATTTACTTTAACTAACTGAATGTTCAGTGACTTTCGTAGTAAAAAACCCATAACAGTGCAGTATAGGTTGCAAAACTTCTTTTTTTTTTTGTAATTAAAAGAATTCTTTCATTTTAAATTCGTAATTTAAACTTGTAGGTACTGCAAAACAGGCCTGGGAAAGCTAAATCTTGAACATAAACCTTCACAGCGCGTAGAAGTGACACATTAAAAGGTTATATGCAATCAAAAAGTTATGTCCCGCGCAGCTATTCTCACGCCCTCGCGCCAGCGCACACAAAAGCCTCATCTAATGGACGCCCATTGATAAAAACAGTTACTACCTCAAAATAAATAACAACACGCGACTCTCGAACGAATTATCTCGCGCTCTTTATGATAACCATTTGGAGGTCCTGTGACATGCCCTACAAAAACCAAATGAATCATGTTTCGATAATGCGTCATCACATTAGAATAATATTTCAATAATGTTCGTTAAGTTTGTACAAATCTGTCTATTTAAAGTGTTTTACGATCGTTGTCGCTGAATTCCACGCAAGTAGTGATGCGGAAACCACCGCAACATCTTAGTCCCACGTCAAATTGTCTCTTCAATAAATCATCAATAGATTTGATGCGCGTTACTACAACATGTAAGCCAATATTCCGTGAAACTCTACCAAGATATGTTTTACTGATCAAAAAGGCAGATTGGAATCCTTTTGTTTATATTTTAAGGTTTATAATTGTAGTTGCACGTCAGATTAATGTTGCAAGGTTTTAGATGAAAAAACGAAAACCCTCTGTCGTCGGGTAATTTTGTAAAATTGTCGGAGACATCGGTTTTTATTTCGACCCAAAACAATCTAAAAACGTTCGATCTTTTGTGTAATACGACACTAACCGCGGACGCCAGCTTGACACGACAGCGGTCAAAGCGCCCAGATTTAGAAATATAGGTATGCCATTTTATATTGGTATAGATAACGTACGTAGTAAACATAACTTGCGCAACAAGTTTTTTTGTAACATCAAAACAAAGCAACAAAAGAAAGACTTATCAGCGCCTAAGATACAGTAGTCGTTTCACACTGATTATTTGAAATAAAAAGACATATTGTGTCATAAAAATATGCGTGTCGAACGACACATCATCCCAAAATGTGTCTGGTAAGCGCCGCTCTAATCCTTTAAAACAATGCTAATGGATCTACGTGAAGTCCACCGCCTTAAGTCCTGTCAACGTATTTAAACATTCGACCGATCGCCTTAACGCTTCGCTCGCCACCAATAAAGTTGACACTAAATTAGAACTTTTATTTCTTTTCTACCCGAAAGCACAAAATTGTAAATAAATATTTTATTATACTTGTTCACTGGACGCATTTTAGTGTGAGCGATGAACACGGGTTCACGTCAAAACATCTTTATCGGGTTATTTGTCTTATAAAATATTATCAAGAGGCTCCTCGGGACCGTCAGCAAAAGAGGACGTATAGTGTGATACGTGTGCGGCTGTTTACTTTACACCCACGTGATGTGATCACCTCGCTTTGGGGCGAGGGATAAACAATGAGAGAGGCGATTGCTCGTCAATGGTGTAACAAAGATGGTTTATTTTTCTTTGAAGTTGAGATCTCGATGAGAATGGGTTGTTAGGTGTGAATCATAGCGGCAGACCGTACCGCGGAGATTATGCGTGAGCCGCGCATCGGCGCGTACCAAATCCGACGCGACAAGCAGAATTATCAAGTTTTGATGTACTGATAAATCAATAACTCATTTCGATAACAGAGATGGACCGGGAATCCGCTTTTAATGTTTATGTTTTAGATTTAGATTGAGCTTTGATGTTAGCTGAAGACAGACCATTATTTTATTTCGAGATTTTCGATGTTTATATGCTAGGGCTTTTTTTTAGATTAAAATGTAAAATATTTGAATAAAGTATCGAATACATACTTAGTTTTATCTATTAGACCTCTGACAGCGATCATATGATAGTCGAGGTAGTGGCGGCGGCGGCGCAGCGCCAAGTTAAAAGCTCTGAACCGGTCGCGTCGGAAGGGGCGGGCATGCCTCCCGCAATCACGTACTTGTCGCGTTTTCATCACCTGCTCGCTAAAAGTGACGTAATTACGGATGCAAATCGATCAACAGCAGTTATCGAGTCGACGAGGGTTGACGCTGGAAATTAGCGCGATACGCCAGTTAATGTTTATAGCCTTCCGCGATTTAGCGAATATGGCATTTACGACGATGTAGCGGCAAGAAAGGTGCGCAGTTATGAGCTACTTCTAAACCCTTTCAGTTGTAAACTGATGATTTATATTTTCTCATAATTATGTTGCTTTTGAAGTTTACATTATTTATAAGCTATGCACAACTAATAAGAAACGATAGCTAACCGAACAGCTACCGGCACGCCCTATTAAAATCACGTCTATATTTCACAAGTAAAATTTGATGTTCCACACTAGAGCTGAATTTGTTTTTGTTTTTAATAGCAATTTAAGTACTGATAAAACAGCGAATGGTTGCCAAATCACTAAACTCTCCTTCTGAATGTTTCATATCCTCTGTCAACAAGGAGGTGCCTAGTCTTCTTCATATATTTCTTGACTTTTTTCTCTTTAGGAACATCTCTAAAACAATGTTCTAGTAGAATCACTACGCAAAGAGAACGGTGAAAACAAAGGATAAATATCCGAAGTTGATCGATGTCGGAAGCGTGGATTCCATCGCTCATTCGGATGACTTGCAACTAGTGAGCATGCTCTCATAGACTCCGCCATTGACCTCGCGTCAGCCAGACTTAGCGATCACAATAATATAAATTATGGTATTACATCCGTCTCGTGGGTATTAACAACTATAAACATACAATAACGTAATATAAAACAGGACTTAACAGATCGGGCCCAGGGGTAAAGAAGGTATAAGCATAACTGGAACCAATTATTTGTAAATAATATGGCCCATTGTCATCTGCTTGGTACTTTTCCTCAGTGAAGATTTTAAGATTTACGAAATACACGCGTGAATTCAAAGGTACATTATGTTAATCACCTAGCCAATACACATTCCTCGTGCAGGGAATGCAGCTAGTTATAATGTAACACGTATGACAACGGCTTGTAAGCAAGTGGTGATGTAAATAGTTATTCAGCGTCTTCTAACACAGGTACAAAAGTAAACTTCGTTGTGTCTGGTAAGACACTTGCTCCAGTTGAGTGAATGAAGTGTAACGTTTCATTAACAGAGGTCTGTGGCCCAAGCAAACACCGCATATCGGTGTCTTGTTTCAAAAGTTTTTTTTCCAACATAGTGAAAGGCACCCGCGTCCTTAAAAGCCTTGTAGACTGTATTCGTTAGCGCGCCTTTACATACGGAATATAGCCCTCAATGGGAAAAAAAAAAACCTCTCAGAAATGAGTGCAAGTGTGTACCTATAAGCCATATTTGTTTGAATCCTTAATTGATCATGGACTGTGTTCAAATGAGATAAATTTTCTTCATGACGCTTACTTTTCTATTTGCAAACTCTTTATTGAAGTTTGACATTGGTAAAGGTTTGCATTTCGCCTTAAGCAAGAGAGAGATAAATGTTTAAGAAACTCTCACGACATGATGAGTTCTTGCTCACAAATAGAATTTGCTAACGAGTTGAGGCGATTATGGCTGGCAACACTCCATAGTATATTAGAGACGAGTGTCTGTGAGGGAATGTATGTGTTACCGCGCCTTGGCCCCGCATTGCACTGACGACAGCCGCATTAAGACAACAAAGGGTGATATTTTTCGTGGACAAACATTAAAGGGCTTTGAACATGACAGACAGGTGATGCACCCACACGATGCATATTTATGATGTGTTCGACAGCTAGTACGGCACTAGGAATTATGGTCAGCCAATATTTGTAGTGTTTACATGCACACCGCTGTGATGTATAATAGCCATGGGGTCAATAAGATTGTAAAGAATCTTCACGCATGAATAGCGGCGACTTACAAATTAATAAGATGTATCTAACAAATAAATGGGACTGTAAGTAATTGGCGAAGTAATCAACACAATCCGTAGTCTCCAACATCGACCCGTGTCTGTGCTATATAATTACGTAGTCAATCTAATACAGGTTATAAATAAGTTAAAAAAAAAACAAAATGGCCGCCTGGGCTAGTGATTCACACGTTGCGGTTTCTCTGACTATTTGTGACTGAACAAAACGATCTGTGAGAAATCATTCATGGTCCCTCCCAGCACTACCATCCACCAATCCGAAAAAAATATTTCATTGCCATAAAGACAAGGTGTTAGTCTGATACAAGGGATATTATGCCGACTAATTTGTACTTTACAGATACGAAAATGCTATTTAGCTTTGACTCAACCATACGTTTTTGGAACGCATAATTTCTGCGGATACCTAAGTATGATGGGAAATAAGGCAGGCTATAAAAATCGAGCATTAAGTGGTCTTATTTTAACTTAAATGATTTTGTGTGCCGTTTAAGTCGTCGGGTGGACTATACAGATCTGCAACAATAATAAATGTACTCGGTCCGTCACTAAATTTGAATGTTTACACTTTTAAAATGTTTACATTGTTAATGTTTTGGTTAATACAGGGAATATATATTTTTTTGCAAGTCTATAGGAATGCTTTTTAAAGTTATTTGTACACATTCATACTTTGAGATACAGGTAACTCGTCAAAGGTGGCTACGTGAACCCTTACCCAACACCCTCGCGTAGAAATCTTTTGGGTTCGCGTGAACAAAATGAACGGTCGGCATTACAAAAAAATGCCCTTAAACTATTTGTTGTGGTTTCCACAAAAAGACAAAAAACGGGACATCAAAAACCAGTCAGCATTGGTCGGCTTTTCGACTCCAGTGGCCTTGTAGAAAAAACCATGTGTTAAGGAATGTAAGGAGCCATTTAATTATCCTAATATATTGTTATGGTCGCGGAGGGAGGTGGTTATAAATTAGCGGCAAGTCCGACCTAGGATGAGGTGGTGAATGGTGCCGCTTCATGGCGACTGCTTGTATGAGAGAACCATTTAGATAATATGAGATAGGAGTTTTAGCGACATAATATTTTATCTACATTGTATTGGTTTAAGTGGTGTTCAGGATGTGCTAGTATCTAATAATCCCCGTGCGTGCGCTTGCACAGCGCGGTCGCAGACAGCACTCGGCGCTCTCACGTTACTGCAGCCGCAGTTTCAGTGCGATGATCCTGAGAATTTTTATTCCATTTTTACCTCAGTTCCATCGAGCGGCCTTCATTATGCGTCCGCAAGTGCTTCGGTCGCCACCGGTTCAGGTAGCTTGGAGTTTCGCTTCAAAACTTGACCTTAGGTATTCGATACGCTTGTTATATTTTTTGTTAATCAATATAATTGAATATGAGCTTTTGATGTGGTGTAATTTGATAATTTGCGAAAATAAATTTACGTAAATTGACTTGGTTGTAAAAACTGGTTTAATATTCGAATCTTATTGGATGTGTAAGTTCATGTATACATACATAATATATAGGTGCATACCGAGTTGATGATAATCGTGATATTAGGGTATGTAGGTATCGACCGGGACAGGGCGAGGTGTCGGAGGCAGGGCTCCCCGCTGCGCGTGAGCATTGTGATCGACAGCTTGTTTACTAAAAATATGCATAATGAATTTATAATAACCTACCGGGCCTGCCACGTCGCCTCGCCCCTCCGTGCCCATATGAGGCCAGCTTCGTCTACCTCTTTAGATATGAATGCACAAATCGATTCCTGCCTACAGTTTTACAAAGGTGACCATATGTTTGGAACGAATAGTTAAATTGTCTTGAAAATGACCCACTAATTCAAATGAAGCCAGATTTATTGAAAAAAATACATTCTAAAGATATTTAACACATATTATTGAAGGTTGCCAGAGAAAGAATGTTGGTGTTACGATGGTGAGAGGTGCTTAATTGCGCCACCGATGTGTTCCCACGTTTAAATGCAGCAAGTGTTTGTACAAGCATTTAGCATTCGATTGTTTTAGTGCGGACCGAGACGTCTGCGGAGAAGCAAACATTGAGCTTCCTGAGCGTGCAGCACCGTCCCCTCCCCTCCCCCCGCACTTCATGCCGATGTCTTCGTCTCTCTGATTACAGACATACTTCGCTAAAGATAAGCTTATTAACCAAGATAATTACCTTATAAAATGATCACTTTCAGCAAGAAAAGCGAACCCACCATGAGGAATTTTGATGCCGTGAAATGTCAAAAAATAAAAACATCGCCGACGATGCTAAATATGTCGCAGTTCTCGCAACTCTTTATTAGGCGGTTGAAGCGTTCGTAGAAGTAATTATATACGGTGCTTCAAACTATCTGTCGCATGAATGTGGTCGTCTACACCGGCCAGGCGGGGCGCCCGCCTCGGTTCCTAGCCTCGATTCGTTACGTCAATCTCCAAATTTTTTCACATTGCAATCTGCATAGAGTGAGTTGACATCGCGCAACAAAGCCGCCACGCGGTGCGCCGAGCTTTGTCCGCATTTCTTTATAAATATTTTGACATTTCCCTCATTCGTCCCGCGGAGCTGGCCCACAAACAAATCCGTGTGGATCCTTTTGTGCAGCGTGTGTAATTTGATTTATTCTTTGACGACAAACGTCCGACATCCTGTGTTGTGAGCCGTTGGCGTTGGGGCGGCGGCGTTTGTCAATTTGTTAGCACATCTATTGGTATTTTCTTTAGTAGGTGTAAACAAAAAGTTTCGCATGTCTTTAGAGCGTCGATATTGTTTCTTAGAGGTGCATTGAGTGCGCACTCCACTTACGGACCTTTTAGGTGGTCGACGCGAATTGCGATGTAAATATTAGATATCATGATGTTTGCCGAGGGCTGTTAACACGTGGGGGCTTGAATTGCTACAATATGCACTAACATTCGCGCTCCTTTGAATTCTGTAAACTCTGCGAGCTTTAGTAAACGCTTACCTACGATGTTGAATAATTGTTTATGTCTGGGCGCCTACAATCTTTGGATGAAAGAAGTAAACTGAGATATATCTAGCTAGGATCATGTATTACACACTCTTACGCAAATGTTATTCAAAATATAGCATTCCTACTCATTGCTTTTCATCATACCGTTTCTGCTGTTCCATTTTGTTAGAAACTTTCGCATAGTATAACAAAGACTGATATTTAACGTCACAAATTCCAGAGATGCAAGGAGAAACTGAACACGTTGGCGATCAGCGTGATGAACCAGTGGCCGGGTGTTCGCCTGCGGGTCATCGAGGGCTGGGACGAGGAGAACTCGCACCTGGAGCACTCGCTGCACTACGAGGGCCGCGCCGTGGACCTCACCACCAGCGACCGCGACCGTGCCAAGTACGGCATGCTAGCGCGGCTGGCGGTGGAGGCCGGCTTCGACTGGGTCTTTTACGAAAGCCGCTCCTACATACACTGCTCCGTCAAAACAGGTACTTATTTAGTTCTCATTTTTCAGGTAGTAATAAATAAAAAAAGTTTATTCGATTCAGAAAACATTACGTAGGGACCTTAGGCTCTAGATTTTTACGAATTCTCTGGAATTCCCTGTCTCATGTAATAAAAGTTAAGTATCACGCATTGAATGATAAGACTCAACTAGTTATCCATTGTAGCAAAGCCTTGCGTCCCCCAGGCGCACCAACGGATTAAAAATTTAATTACGTTTTCATAGTTACTAAACTCATCTAGGAATATTTAACACCAGAATATTATATCCACTTTAATAAACTAGAGATACCTACCTATAGCATACTTTATTTTTAAGAAAGCCACACCAAAGCAATTTCAATAACTTGAACAGAATATTAATCGTAAATAATAAAATGCTAAATTTATTAATACAGATATAGATATTACTTGTAAAACATAATCATAAATGTTTTTTCACAAGAGCGCTGCCTATTTCGAAATGCACACAAATGCGTTTAAGTCTTTTGTATGGCGGCGCGACGCCGCTCCATATTTGGCCCTATTTGAGGAAAAACTATTTTGTTTCTGATCAAACAACTGCTTTCTTTTGGGTACATTACCAGTGATGCGGAGGAATATTGCGACGCAATATTTTAGTTTTTTAATAGTTTTAGTAAGTTTAGGTTAGTATATTTTTATTTTAAACATTTGTAGTTTATGTAGTATTAGAAGTCTGTACATATATAAATAATAAAAAAATATATGAAAAACGGAATATTTGCACAATATCAATTAGGTTTTAGAAGCTCAAACTGGAACGGAATAATGAAAAACTAGGTTTTCAAAATAGTGTTTAAAAAATGGGAAAATTATTTACTTGTTAATAATTTGCGGTGCCCATATGCATTGAGCATATTATAGGTATGTTTATTAACGTAGGTACCCATTGACTTAGTAACATTTTGTTAATTTGGCTTAGAACTATTTTGCTAATTTGAAGTCATAAAATAACAGGAAAATGCGGTATTTCTTGACATATTGTTTGCTTTCTTTCGCAAACAAACGAGAACCTACGTACATTATGTTCATGGTTTTTCCGAAAAGAAAATCCACAAGAATATGAATGTGTTAGATCATGACTGTAAACATGAAATGTTATTGTAACTTGATATTAGTTATATTTAACTAATGTAAAGCACATGTGTCGAGGGAAAACTGTGGTTTCCCTGAAAGTGTTTACACTAATCTACGTTCAACGCTGACTACTTAGGTGCTAAAAATTGTCACGCGGGGAAAGCCGAACCTTTATGAATTACGGGTACATAACTGTACAATGTGGGCTACAGGCTTCGGGACGAGCCAAATATATAGTTGAACTTTACAAGAAGAATGCATCTCAGACAGCTTCCCGCGCCCGCGCCCCGGCGGTGTCGATCAAACGGACGAACGAGCCTCTTGTTAGCATCCCTCTCTTTCACACGCGCGGAGAAAACTATAACCGTCTCTTGCGCACGCGGCCGCATCGCAGCCAATCCCCCACTTCTATAATTACACCGGTGATTCAATGGCTACTTATATCTATATATATGTATACGGCATAACGATGAGAGAAGCTCGTATTTATATGTATGCTTGTGTTTTTAGATATTATGGAGGCATTCCGGCGCGTTCGCATAGTTCCAATTAATTTTGCAGATGAGTCTATAAGTGGCCCGGTGTTCTGGCCCAAGAGCTAAGTGTTGAATGTGGGTAACGTGGCTAACGATTACACGTAACGCACTGTCTTACAATAGTAATGAAGTTTCAAGAATTTATCTTTGTTTTGTGACGTCAATGAATTGCTCATTTTATTTACAATGCTGAAAGATGTTTATTTGTCTTTTCTCACTATTTATCTTCCAAGTTTATAGAGAATTGCTAATTGTATTAGTTATACATTCTTTCTTAAGAATTCCTGCATCCCACGAAGTCCTTTGCCAGAAAGTTATTAGAGAGATTAATTATGGATTTTATTAAACTACGACAATTCTGTGGGGTTTTTTTTAAATCTTGAGAAGTATTAGGTATGTAGTGTACAAGGTGTGTACAGTGTGCTTTAATTGCTTTCTACTAAATTAATAGGATACCTACTTATTAAAGAATTTTGTTAATTAATTTTACAGTGATCACATCGTTTATAAATAATTAAACTACCGCAAAATCTTAAAATATCTGAATTATTAATAGAAGCCGAATGAAAGAAGTAATTTTTGACCATAAACCGGACTTCGCTTTTTACATCACCTTATTAAATATACTTCTTACTTTAGTCTTACGAGTTGACTTGATGCAAATGATAACTTGGTGGATCCTCTGTGGCTGTAAAGTGTACCTCCGGTCGATGACACACCACACATAAGTTGGACTTTCCAAAAAGCAGCGTTTTAAGATTCCTACTTTCGTAGCCTTTAGTAGGTCCCATAAGATTTCTCAAGGAGCGGGCTCTTTCCTCACATCAAAGTATCATCAACATCACCGATGTCTTAAATTGTAGTTTTAATTCATTTCTATTATCTACTTTATTTTTTGTATAAAGTTAGTTTTTCTTTAACTCTATAAACATAGAACCTATATTAGGCACCTATTTACCGTTCACCGGTTTTAGAGGGCGTCAAAATCGTTTGTTGTATGTTTTGAATATGAAAATGAATGCTAGTCAAAAGTTGCACGCAGCTTATTTGTAGTTTACTACACATGCAGTAAGCTGAAACCTTTATTAAGATAAGGTTGTATTTCTCAAAAAATCGATCATGTGCCTACGCCTTACAGCGGCACCAAATAAAAGTCGTAAATTTATAAAAAAGATACCTAAAGTCATCCTAAAACGATAAAGAACAGTCATTGTTTCAAAAGCTCGACCACTGATATCCGACGGAGTCTCCCGCGGTCGCAGGCAATTTGTTTCGATGTTTATTCATTTATTCCGGCGTTTTGTACGATCCGAGTCTTTTAGTATTAATTTGGATCTTATAAATAATTAATGTGCTTTGTGTAGGTATGTGTGTTGCGGTCGTGGCTCTCTGTTGGTCGCGGTCAAGGCCGGATCGCGCACGACCATCCTCCGCTCCTTACGCTCTCCCCTTCAATATAAAAATCTTCGTCAACCTACTGTATTTTATTAAAATACTTAATCTATCTTAGAGTCATGTGCTCCAATCGCATACAAATAGAACGATAATATTTGCTTATCACTAAATAAATAGATTTATTTTACATCACACAGTATTTTTTTACGCATTTCGCGATATTTTATTGATAAATAAAATTAACATTTAACTTCTTTGTCATTTTTTTAGCGTTCAAGTGTAGTTTGATTAAGTCAATTAGCACTTGACAAACTCAATGGAACACAATTCATCAAAAAATACTATAGTAAACTAGTTATATATAGGAATTCAAAGAATAATCATGAATATTTGAAGGCAGGAACATTTTTCGCTCCATCACATGGGATGAAAAAGAGACAGAGAGAAACTGGCCCATTATATGCTCGTATATTAAATTAAAGCATTCGGTGATCAACTCGGCGCCAATAAAACTATGCCGAGCGTTAATTTTTTGTGTTGGACTCGATTAATTGATTTTCATTGGTCGGCGATTATTGTTTTTTTATTCCGATCATTGACTTGTGGTATTTATACTAACGTCATCAGTTTAGGCGTGCACTTAGACAAATTACATAGTTGAATTAGATAATACTTATGCGTCCAAAATTGTCGCCTACAACAGGATATCGACACAGACATTATTCGTTTATTTTACTATTTGTTTTGTGATGTTTTGTGATTGAATGAACAGATTGTAAACGACAACATTTTATTACGCCTACGAGCGATTGCATTTTGTCAATTATAACATCAATTACTATAAATTAACTTGATGCTTGGCACAAGCTAGTTGTGCAACATGACATTCTTAAGTAAGACATTAATAGAGCAATGTTTTATGTATTAAACTAGATACGTTCCTTCATATTTTCGCTTTTTGCTACTATTGAGAATTCTTTGAAGCCGGCGGCAGAATTGAACGACTTGTTCGTTCAATTATGACTATTGGAGTTGCTTACCATTATGGGGACATAGAATCGATGTAGATTTTTATCGGAACAAGTGTATAATGCTTTTGAATCTGTTTTACGAATTGAAACAATGCTGCGGGCATAGTGTAGGATCTGTTAGGGTCCTACAAAGAAAAGGCTCGCGGTAAATGGGGCGTGACCGCCGGCGACCGGACATGTCACGACTCACTACATGTCACCACCCTAGCTTGGACTGAAGGACGAATGTTAATAGGATATGGACTTGAAGTTTTATGGAGAGGCTCCCTACCTTGCGTAGGAATGTTATAAAGAATCATTTGTATGTACTTCAAAACAGCAGTCCTATTCTGTAAAAATCTCAACGTGAGAACTTAGGTGAAGTGACCGGGAAATGAGCTGTCATTAGGGATTAACACTATTGTCACTGCTCACTTCAAGCTCACTTCATTTATGATTTCACGGTGAGATTTTCACAGAATCGTCCGGCTGATATTATAAAGAAAAATTAAAAAGATTAGTTTTTTATATGTTTGTTTGTTACGCTAAAAGGGATTTGGATTAAATTTGGCACATGAGTAGACATAACCTGGATTAGGACATAGGATACCTTTTATCCTTATATTCCCAACGGGTCATAACTTATAGGGGTAAAACCGCGTGGTGCAACTAGTTAGTAATATGTTTGGAAATTATAGTTGAGTCCAAAACAGGGCTTTTGATGTGTAGATCTCAGGTATTTACTCGTACTGTAAGATATCATTGTCAGGTGTTAAAGTCCCCATTGAGAGTTCTTAACGAGCACTTACCGTTTTAACGTAGCCTTCACTTTGGATTTTATCTTCGGAGACCTACGTGTGAATCTTCTCTAGATTGCGGAAAGAAAGAGTTATAGGTACCTAATTCAAATGTTTAATACTTAATAGCCCCCGGAAATTTAAATTTTGTTCACTTTAAATGTAATCTAATCACCTGAATGTTATAAAATAATGACTAATAGGCAATAAAAGTAAAATGTCTACCTCAAATTGGTTTCATTTTGATCATATATGTTTTGTTTTTATTTCTACACCTACTTGTCTCAACAAAATGAATGCTGAAATCAGAATGATTACCCAATTAAATTAATTTAATGACTCAAACGAAGATAATTAGCAAGTTAGTTAAGCATCGGTAATGTTAAACGACATGGTATAAGCCACAAATTAAGTAATAGGTACTCGAACTTAAGATAGGTTGAAGTTTAGCGCATACACGGAAAGAAAAATCTTAGAAAAATTACTGCGCTGTCTCATAATCTGAGCGCATTTGAGTGGTAATGGAAAAATTACCATGCTAGCACAGTAAAAATTGTTATGCAGTACATTAAAATTTATTGGACAAATAGTGGTTTTTTCCCAATCTCACTCAGAAAATCTTCTGTAGATGTCGCTTGCACTCACTTTACAGTGCCGAGCACAGTAATTTTTCTAAGAATTTTTTCTCCCTGTAGGGTTTACTTGATCCAAGCAATTGCGGTAATAGTAGGATCTAGTCAGCTAACTTTAAAATGAGCTTTTATACAAAAGCTTTTGACTACACGAGAAAAGAAGTGAAGACTTTAATATTGTGTTAAACAAGCTTATTAGGTCTCGGCATTATCAAAATAAACTGACCGTACGAAAACCGTGCAAGATGTTATACGAATAAAACAAACTTTGTATTAGCTGGCTAACCATAAACACCAATTCTACCGTTATTGAACAAATGAAGACATAATTAGATGGGTATCAAAATACTCATTCCATAATGTTCCCACTGGTGGGACACAGGCCTCCTCTCTGTGAGAGGGAGATTCGATGGGTATGATCAGATCAAGTCGATAAATAGATACATATGAGAAGTTTTTTGCTGGAGAGAAGTTCATAAGTTTTATTGCTGAGGAATTTGTTGCGCCAATTCTTCCCAGCTAAAACATTAGGAAGTAGCGGCAGGCGGTAGTGCGGGCGTTTTTAGGGACTGTCTTATGTTATATTGACGTTTAAAAAGTGGTGATTCTCAGCCTAATTTGAATGAATGTATTTTGATTTTGTCAAATCAATGAATTGATCAGATGTGTCGACCACGAAATTGATGAAGAAGACGAGTAATATTTTTTATCAGCAGTGAGGTAGAGGATAGAAGCGTGAGTGAGCGATGTTGCGCGGCTCAGCGCGCGCGAGGCATGCGTGCGAAAGGCTCGGGGTGTGACACCCGAGACGCCACATCCCGGAAGACTGTGGCCGAACCCCGCGAGGTTCCCACACCGATTTTACCGATCAATTTATTAAACGTATCAGCAGAAAAATCGCAGCGATTATTCTTGTGACACTCACTTCCCGACTCCGTGTTAGACCTATAATAAATTTGTACCTATGTGCTTTAGGATTCGAAAATCATAGATTGTGCTGCCTTTTTTTTTTTGTTTTTATTTTAGTACCTAATAGCAAATTTAAGTATCTTTGGAACCCCTCAATCTTGACTGAGTTTATAATATATAATATTTATTTAACCATCGGTCAAAATTGAGCAGTTTGTTAACTTAGTGACGGTTAAAGGTAATGTGATGCTTGTTGGCCAAGACACAATGTTTTGGCTACCAACAAGATCTTGATCTTTCTACAAGTAGTACCTACTCAGTCAGATTTTTTAACTTCTGTATACAGTAGGTACTAACTTACATCTTAAGCCCCGTTTCCTAAATTCAAAAGGCAATTTTTTACCAATGTAAACCGATCTTTATCACTGTTCAATGCTATAAAGCGAGTTCTTATTACTACCTATTAGCTTTTACTAAACGTATTTTCCTCGCTTCTGTATAAGTTAACAAGCCGGATATTTTTCTTTTGTGCCCAATAACATTAATTTGCGGGTAAATATTTAACGTTGACATAGTGTGCAGCTTACATGTAGTCATATTTTATCAGCAGTTGCAGTTTTTTTTTCATTTTATATAATTTTAATAATAAACATATTTCAATT